>WSXT02214732.1:0-17408 GCA_011762715.2 Neuroterus valhalla | reverse complement strand
ACCTCAGGGGTGTTTAACCTCAGGAGCCTTTCCTCTATCCGCAACCTGGGGACGCGCTACGTAGTGGTGATAGGTACCCACTAAGTAGGCACAAAAAATGATGAAAAATATAAAATCACATTTCTCAGGCAAACTATTCTAGGTACGGAAAAATATAATAGAACAAAGAGTGTATAAAGAAAAAAGATCTACGGTTCGGTGGAAATTACTTTTTGATAGGACGAGTAGTTTTTGCGTTTACCCAAAAAAAAGATAAAGAAGAAAAAATTGAATTTTCGGACAAACGGCACAAGTTGAGGAAAATAAAAACAGACAAAATTTCTGCGTTAGAAGAAGTTGTACAAATCTATTATTCATTGTTTCTTTAAAGAACGCGTATTTTCTGCTTCGATCGTGAAAAATTGAATAGAACATGGAAAAATCAAGTTTATACGGAAACGACATAGCCTATGAAAGTAATATTAAGCAACAAATGCTCTCTACTTGAAAATCAGCTGCAAATTTCTTATCGTTTTTTTTATGGGGCATTTTATTATTGTTTTATGGTGAAAATAATTATAAAAATACACGAACTAGATTTTCAGAAAAACAAAACAAGGTAGTATATAGAGTAATATATTACGCATTCAGTGTATCAGAAATGAAGAAAATAATAAAAATTTCGCGTCTTAGACGAATTTCAATCGAGTGCGAAGCATGAAACAAGCGATCAGAATGTATCCGTTAAAGCCGTAAAAAGCTTTAATGAAAGAGAATTCTTAATCATAAATTAAGCAGCAGTCGGCTTTTTGGTTTCAATTTCAAAAGCTCTATACATAAATATAGGGAAGTACAAAGACGGAGCGCAAAGTGCGAAACGCATTTATTATGAATTTGAACTTGAATTTAGTTTATTGAATGCAAAACGCCTCGAAGTCCAGGCATTGCGTCCGGAAAATGAGTAAAATTCCCGAAAAATTCCTTTTTCCAATTTTTTCATTGAGGACGCTTCATTCAGGGGTCCTCTTTGGCATATCAAAAAAATGTCCTCGATTAGGAGGGGAAACCCGTTTTTTTTTTTTAAACATTTCCAAATTTTGCGTTTACGTGTACGGGTACTTCCTATTCCACCGTAGAGCAATTTGTCCAGCGGGTGAATTAAAGAAAACTAAATTACGAAAAATCTTGTTCGAAAAATAATCCGTTATCTTCAATAGGTTCCGAGTTATGATACATTAAAAATTGACCAATTTTTTGGATTTTTAGCGAAAAATCGCTAAGTCCCAAAAACCACTCTTTTCCTTCCTTCCTAGTTACTTTACAGATAAGTGTTCCACAGGTTAATAGTAAAGTTAATAGGTCATGAGTTATGACCCCTCAAAGTTTAATATTTTTGCCTATTTTTAGGGACAAAAAAACAAGGTTTAATTTTCTTCTAATCAATCGTTCCAGGTAAAGTTTACGTCAATGTTGATAAAAGATGAAATAGAGCGAACAAAAATTTCCGTAAATTTAGGAAAAAGGTAGTCTTCTAGCCTCATTGGTTTAGGAAATGCAAGGTTCCGAAAATTCCTCCTTTTTGGGCATTTTTGACCAAAACCGGTTTGCAAAGAATATCTCGTTTCCTGCGGTTCCCACAACAAAAATCATAAGAATTTCATACAAGTGGAGTCGATTTGGCGTAAGTTAAAAAGAATAAAGTGTCCTAGCCCTAATAGGTCAGGAGATATGACCTTGCAAAGTGCACTTTTTCTGCATAGTGGCACCTGAGTGTACCGTTGAGTAGAAGTACGGCAACATTTCGAAGTTTGTGTCCAAAGTAAGTGCATTAAACTTATTCTAGATGCATAACACGATTATTTTCTTGGCACAAAAGTACAAAGGAACTACTCGGAAGCGGTTATAACAAGATTTTTTTATAAACAGTTATTCAAAAATTTATAAAATAATTTATTCAATGATAGAAAAATATATTACACATTTCGCATCAATTACAATTACTTTTTCTTCACAAAAGAACGAGAAAATGTCCGAAAATCAATCAAAAGTGGTGACAGCAAGATTTTTTTATAAACAATTATTATTTATTAACGAGAAAAGACGTATCATGCATTTGGAATAAATTTTTCGCACTTACTTGGGACATAAACTTCGAAATGTGGCCGTACTTCCACTAAACGGTACACTCAGGTGCTTCTATGCAGAAAAAGTGCACTTTGCAAGGTCATATCTCGTGACCTCTTAGGGCTAGGGCACTTTTTCTTTTTTGAACTTACGCTAAATTGACTCTCCTTTTATTATTTCTGTACAAATTTTGTTGTGGGACTTACGGAAAACGAGGCATTTCCAAAAAACAAAACCTCTCCGTTCTTGGTCAAAAATGACCCAAAAAACGAAATTTTCAAAACCTCACAATTCCGCAACTAATAGGGCTAGAAGACTTTTTTTTCGTTGAATGTACGCAGATTTTTGTTAACTCTATTTTATTCTCAAGCATCATCAACGTGAATTTACCTTGAAACGATTTATTTAGAAACATTGAAACTCTTTTGTTTGCCCTTAAAGTCTTCTTCAAATCACCTGTGCAATATTCAATGTATCATAACTTGGGACCTATTGAAGATAGCGGATTATTTTTCGAACAAAATTTTCTTATTATTCAGGTTTCTTTTTTTCACCTGTTGCACATTTTGCTCTACGATGCAATGGGAATTACCCGTACACGCAAAAGCAAAATCTTGAAATGTTTCCAAAAAAAAACCGGGCACCCCCCTAATTCTATTAAAAGAGTACATTTGATACTCAGTATATAACAAAATATTTACTTGGAATGATAAGCTTATAAATACACAGGTCTGCAAGGTTTATTGTTGAGAAGAGAGAAGTGATTTTCAAAGCGATTTTTTGCATAGAATCCGAATCCAGGGTCAGAAGTGTCCCATTACGTCATGATTTTGAGATATTTAAGGTTATGTTCTCAGAAAATGGTGTTTCTTGCTATTTTTGAGCTTATGTTTAAAGCTTACAAAATTTTTTTGGTCTATCTCACACAGAGGATCCGTTAGTACTGCCATTACCCTTCAAAATCAGCCCTTGAACGGCCACAATGGATTTTTTTCGCAAAGTTACAGCCATTTTGAGTTTTGAAATATATCTGCACAATGCAATTGGCATCAAAGTTGATTCCTTGGGGCGAAGCGTCTTGAGTTCTCTTATTTCTCTTGGAAATTTAGTAATCTGGATTTTACATAGTTAATAAATATAAATTCATAGTCATAAGACATTTTTATTTCCAAAAAGGCGTATCAAAAGGCTATAGCCGGGTAAGCATGGTAAGAGTGCCTTTCGCGACTTAAATCAAATTGCACAAATGGCTTGATAGGTGTATAAATAACAAATGTTTTACACGCAGTCATGACCCCTAACCTATTAATTGTCACACTTAACCTAAAAATGAAGTGTCTCAAATCCTCTACTCGGGGTTTGAGGGGTTCAGAACTCTATTTTCAGCGCTACTCAGGAACAACGCCGTGGACGTAATAGGATTCTGTTCCCTTTGGGGTGCTTAATTCATTTGGTGCTGAGTCCCCTTGCCACGCACTATTCGGGGTGCTTTATAGGCGTGAGTCCCCTCGCCTTTTACGTTTCGGGGACTTAGAAGAATTAGAAGAAAAAGATAAGGAAAGGTAATTTATAGAATGATGGGGAAGGATAATGGAATCAAAATACAATGAATGGTATAAGATAATAATAGAGGAAGGACTACCAAAGTATTTGGAAAAGGGGTGAGGAGAAAAGAGATGGTCGAGAATAGCAAAATTTAGATTGAGGAACGAGGTCAGGGAAGCAATGTATTGGAAGGAAATAAAGAGAAGAAACTGGAGAATATGTAAATGAGGAGAAGAAACATGGAAACATATATGGAAAGGATACATGAGAGGAATGAAAGATGGAGGAAGTAAGCAAGGAAACGTGTTAAGGATTCTAGGAGATGTAGAGCAGAGGTATGAGTGGATGAGGGAATTGGAGGAAGCTAGAGGACGAGTGAGGTACAGTGAAAGAATGAATGTCCAAAGGAAAAGGTTAAGCAGAACATTACATCGAAAGTCCAAAGGATAATACTAGAGAACTTTATTTCAATTTTGGTGCAAAATATCGAGCAAGGATTCAAATTTACACATTCATGAAAGATGATTCAGCTAATAAATTGGTTGTATTTTTGTTTGCAGAAGCAGTACGTGGAGGCGTGCGTTCGGGCGAAGGAACTTCACGTAGAGTAGATCCAATACATGAACCTAGTCCATCTGAAGACCAGAATGAGAAGTATGATCCTTCTAAGCCTAGAACGACAGACGATAGGAATAAAATAGACATGGAGAATCCTACCCTAGTCGACGTTGTATATGATAAAAGAAGTGGATATACAAATTCGATTGCATACGCAATAAATCCTATTGTTGTCATAGCCAAAAGAACCAAACTAAGACCAGGCTTTCGTCTGAGATCCTTTGTATCTAGAAATCACAATATAAATCAGCAAGCATTGCGGAAAATGAAAAAGCCTTGGTGGAACGGAAGGGATGATGTTGTCGTGTTTGAAATGGAAAAGCGTCTCCCTCTTGCAAGACCTATACCTAAAGCATTCACGAATCCTGAATATGGTAGGGAATTTACTGATGAAGCATTGGCCTACGCTAGGTGGGAAGCTCAGCGTATCATTAATAGAAGATTCCCTATTATTGTGCGTTCCACAAATCCTAAAAAATCTAAGCAAAATCCTGAAAAATCTAAGCCTAATCCTAAAAAATCCAAGCCTAATCCTAAAAAATCCAAGCCTAATCCTCAAAAATCCAAGCCTAATTCTCAAGAATAGTATATAGTGTGAAATAAGAAATTGCTTGGTTATGACAAATGAGTAATAAGTTAAATGCAGAAAGTGAAGGCATGCCCTCAGGGAGCAAACTTTCATGATATATTGAAGTAAAATTATTCCCGCGAAGGTTTCTCAGGAGATCGCCAGCTTTGAATGTTTCTGAGCCTTATACGAAGAAGCACAAACCTTTTGAATATCCTAGGTCTCCTGGGAAATCAAAGTGTATCGTGTGTCATGGGGCATTGTTGGTCATTACCAATAAGTATAGAGTTTGATACAAAAGCAGAAAACTTTCAAGAGATACTGAGGTCCAATGTTTCTCGCGTTTCTTAAAATATTTGATCTCACGTATTTATGGAAATTCAGTTTTCATGTCTGAAAAACGAGAATACATAGAAGCGAAAGTAGCATATACACTGAAACCCCAATCGGAATCCACCCGAACGTCGCAATTCTCCGAAGTGAGCTCGTTGACGAGACGGTGCGGGGGGTTTGGAGAGGGGCGCTCTCCTCGCTCCACTCTCCGCCATTCTCGCATATATTCGGCCCTAACTTCCGGTCGATACCCAAGCCCGAAGCCGTTATAGGATCGGGGTTTCAGTGTAACTCTCATAATAGTATATTACGCGCATACGGGTGAGAATGTGTGAATGCAAACGAGCGTGCAGCTAATCACGCGAGTTTGCTCCACAAGTTTTTGCCACAGGTGCGTATACTATTTTTCTCGACATGAATGTGCGAATTTGGCGGCTTGAGTGACTGATTGTGGGACGATACACTAGATAATGAAAATTAACGAAATGCACATAATCTATATGGAATTCCGTTTTCTTGGGTTGGTGACACGAGAAAGGACAAGAAAGGATGGCAGCATTGATCTGGCCAACCAAACACTGAGACGGGAATGATGCACCCTGTATTTGAGATTGATCGATCCCTGATACGAAAAGTAAATTTTACCGGGTGTACTTTAGTTTCGCCTTTTTCAGTTGAATCCTCTAAACATTACACCACCTGCACATCGTCATTTCCGCGATGGTCCGCAACCTACGAAATCCGTCATCTTCAACATCCGTGTCGAGAGAACCGAGTTAATGAGGTGAAGGTGAAACTGCAATGGCCAAAGTTAAATTTGAGGAGAAAGAGTGGGATTTACACTTTGCGCATGAAAAAAATAATTGCTCCGATTCGTTAGGATAATAGAGGCGAGCGAAACTATTGAAAAATGTGTCAGACCCGCTCTTCAGGGCTAAAACATGGCCATGGTCAGGAGCGGGATAAAATACTATTTACAACGCAGGACGAAAGTAGATTTTTTGCTCAGGGAGTAAACCCATCAGTGAGGAAAATCCGCTCTTTTGCCCCTTGCTACACAATGTACTATCGCGCAAGTGCAATTATGCATATACCCGCGTTATTCAAGGGACAATATCAGTCGACCATTTATCCATCTAATGACGCTGATTTTGGTAAACTCTCGTAGAATATATGATTTCTGAGCTTACTTCTAGACCTGCAGACAAAGTGAAGTTTAAATTTTATTAATGTAGCAAATTACATCAAAGTTTCTCTTTTTGCATATATCACACCTCGATATTTATGCTCACACCTTAGTGTATTTTTCACCATATTCCCCATCGATCGTTTTAATAAAATTGTAAAATCTTATCATGTTCCTCTCTTTACTAAAGTCCCAAATGTGTCGCTTTTCCTATTTTATGGTCGCGAGAAGAAAGTTCTTTCAAAAATCTCTTACTTCTTACTGATATTTCCTTGACCAGAAAAATGATTATGCTTTTCTGCTCTAAAGGTGTCGTTTTTCGACATTAAAAAGGCTATAAAATTCATCAATAAAAAAAAATTGACAAATTTCCAAACAAATAATTGGATTTTGGAAGAAATAGTCAATTTATCGTTCGAATAAGATTAGAGTTGAGATGAGAAAATTGAATATCTTCGATACATTTCTCGTTTCCCTTCTTTTACCTCAAATCAATTCTTCCAAAGAAAATTCAACCTATGCAGTTGATGATGCATTACTTTGGTTGGAAATTCTTTCCTCTAGTCTAGTCTACTATTTCATATTTGATAGGAAATTCACTATCTTCAAATGGAAATTCCATAACCTTCTCGGAAATTCTCCAGGTGTGTTAAAAATCATCCCTCTTGAATGAAAATTCAAAAATTGTTTGGAGTTTATCTTTGCTCTCCGCCAACTTCCCGAAGCATTTGTTTTTAGAAATTTTCCAATGAAAAATTTTTATGAAAATTTTGTAAATAAAATGTTATGTACAATAAACCTTCGTATATGTAGAACATTTGAATTATCTACTGCGCAGGTTTGGAAGATAAAACAAAAACGACAAATTCTATCCTAGAAAAGGTTCTTATTTCTAATTGAGGTTCCAATCCAATCATTTTCCCCCCGTATAAGGGGGGAATTATCTAAAACAATGATACAATTCTCAACGGAAAATGGTATACAAAAACTACACAAAAATTTTACAATCTTTTTCCCAAATTCATGTCTATAAAAATCGAGAATAGTGAACACAGTAAAAATTAAAGAAATTACCATTCCAGGATAGAAAAAAACCCAACAATATTTGACGTTGGTTATTCCTACGTAGAAGAAACTTTTTGCTTCCATGGATCAATATTCTAAGGAATATTTCAATATGTTTGTGGTGAGAAAATTCACCTCCTTTGGGAATTGGATGTTCGCTTCTACAGAATGTGCGTCTATTCCTTTTAACAAAATCGTCTATTTTTATAGAAACATAATGATCCATATGAAAATTCATATTTTTTGTTGGGAAATGCAATACTTCCACTTCAAATATCAGCCGATCTTCATAATGCATGGGCCAGCTGAAATTATGGGTGGAATCAGTGCATCCACAACGAAAAGAATTAATCTCCAACAAGAAATATGAATTTTGATCAGAAAATTATTCAACTGTCAATTTCAGTTGCTTTATATGATAAATATAGTTTAAATAAGACTATGCACGTGTGGGAAATGTATGCACACTTTGCAGTGTTTCTTATCTCCTAAAGCGTTATTAGAATAATCTAGAATAATTTTTCTTCCATTTCTGTAATATTTAGAATAAAAAGTTCGAAAAATATAAAAAATTCATTTTACTTGTCTTTCGAGAATTCACAATCCCTACCAAAGTCGTGAGGTTGATCATTCCCTTTATTGCTGCGTTCAAGTTTCTGAAACTTTGCGAAGAAATTTAGTACAGGAGAAAGGATAATTTTTCGTATGCACGTACTATGAAAATACGGTGTCTCCATTAGTTCCACGGTACTCGAAGTCTCTCCATATCTTCGTTATCCCTTGATTCTGAAAAATGAAGTTATTTTTCGGTGTTTTTCTGGTCACTGCAGTGTACTTCTTCAACTCCGCTGGTGAGTATTTATGATAAATAATCTCTCTGTGTTTGAAAAAAGATTTCAGCAGCTTCATGACAGGAATTTAACATTAAGTCCTGGCCTGAGTAGACTGTACCGATCAGGCTTTACTGATTAGGCAATTCCGATTAGGCATTGAGAGTTTCAACCCCGAACACACCCTCAAACCGAAACCAGGCCCATTTTCTCGTAAAAATTTACCAGCTGTGGAGAACAAGAATGATGTACATACATCGTTTGGTCCAATCCTGATTATCGTCCTTTCAGGCCAACTTGGATATCGTATCGTTAATTTGTACGTTTTAATTTATTTTTTGCGATTATCTCAAATGATATCTGCACATTAATTTAAACCAATTTCAAAATCATCTTATTTTTATTATTAGCATTATTAGACACTCCAATTACCATACATGCATATTTTCATACAATCTCTTGTGTTTCTACGGCTCTTTATATTTCTCCTCAGTAGGGTCTCATTTACACATCCTATCAATTTCTTCTTTGGTTTGCCTCTGGATAAGCTACCGTTCGCCCTACCTAGATACACTTACTTTGTTGATCGTTCTTCATCCATTCTCTTTACGTGACCGAACCATTTCAGGAAATTTCTTTCAGTCTTATTGCACATATTACGCAGGAATCCTATGAACTTGCCACGTCTCATTTTTGCCGAGTGCAATAGGTGTTTACGTTCCTGCATGCGCGTTAATGGTCCGAGCCCGCTTGACACCCATACACGAAACTTAACTATGTACGGACTTCTAGTGTATATCGTGATTTCAGATTTATCAATTAAATATCAAAATTTGAAAATTACTCTTCTTGCGATAAGAAACTGATCTTTTTCGAGGTCAAATCTCATTTCCTGTTTTGAATTGATATTTTTGAATGGAACTGTTCCTTTGTCAGTCCTTCAACCTAACTGCATTATCCGAATAAACAAGATGCACGGTTGTCGACTAAGGTTATGCTCTAACTTTCTAGCTACAGGAACGCCTAGAAACCAGAATCTTCCAAGATGCCATACCTCACTCCAAGTTACAATTATCAACTCTCCTCAAGCTCAAGCAAACGCGTCGAATTTGCATCACAGGAAGGCTACTCCATACGAAGTTGTTACATTTGAACCCTTGGTCAATTCACGAGATGCAAGAGTGTCGACCTAGGTTTTTAAATTATTCATAAAAGGATAATATTTATTTTGGGTTCTTTCTGATACTTCTGAAATTCAAAAAAGATACTTTTGACTTCCATGAAAAAAGTACTTGAGTATGGCATCTAAGAAATTCCTAGTCTCTGAACTCCCCTGTGTTCCATAGTTGGAGTGCTTGACTGGAAATTGCTAGATTCATGTTCAACTCTTGACGGCAGTTCACGTCGTTTAAACTCCACGGATGTCCAATACACATTCTTTCAGTATTCAACGAGTATCAGAAGTAAAAAGAAAAAAATAACATCAATTCAAAATGCTTCCTGAGAGGTAAATCGACTTCTCATAAAGTATTCTTGGAATTTTAGTCTCTTCGGTTTGGAAATTATATTTTTTCCGAAAATTTACCTATTCCATTGAAGACTTGTCTAGTTTTTCAAAAATTTGCCTAAATAGCTTGAAAATCCAAAGATTTGTTCAAAGTCTCAGGAAACAGCAAATTAACATTTTCCAGGGGAAGATTTGTCCTTCTTATTCATGCAACTGTTCATGATTCGAAATTATTATTCTTCTTGGTTGAATTATCCGGTTCCATATTTCTCATAAGAGATAACGTTTTTGTGAGGAAGTCGAATAGATTGTTAAAAGTTTAACTTTCCGAATAATAGAAATGTTTTATAGTTGGGGATGCATCTACTTAAATGGAAACTCAATCTTCCAAGTGGAAAAATTAATCATATCTCCTCACAAATCTTATTATATTTTAACCCAGGAAAGAAGGTGACAGATCAATACAAATAGCGGTCTTGTGCGCACATCAATCTTTCACTCTCTTCCCTCTGGTAGAAAATTCGATTCTCGACACGCTTCACAGGCATCTCAAAGTCGAATTTTTGAATATATCGGCAAATATTGAAATATTCTCACGAAAAATTAATGAAAATTATTATCCATGATTTCATGAAAGTAATGAGGATTGAATGAATGAGGAGAATCAATCGAAGCGTCCTAACGATTGGATGCAAATGCATACGATCGCTTAGATTTTGCTCTACCAAAAATATGAACAATAGAAAACTAACTGAGAAATAAGCGCCAGAAAGTCTGGCTCGCGGAATCGAGCAAAGCATGCTTTGCTCGCTCGGGATAGCACTTTCATGACCTGATGGAGTTTAGTTTTGATCAACTTCTAGCCTCATCTCTCTTAATTCCGCGGGCAGGACTTTGTAGTGCCAACTTCTCAATTAGCTTTTATTTGTTTATATTTTTGGTTCAGCACCGTCAAGTCGTGTCACGTGAGTTGGCATCCTGCTGCCACACAGTGGTTTAAAATCCCAAATTTCCTGTCAAAACCTCGAAAATCTTTAGTTTCCGATCGAGGTGAAATTTACTGTACGTCTCGCGCGTCCGAGTGAAATGTGAGTGTCGCAAGAAGGCAATTGCAAGATGACCAGTATTTCCTAACCTCATAGGTCTTAATCTTCAAGGTATGTAGGATATTTATGTACTAGTTTGGAGTGAAAATAATCATGCAGGCGTTTGTATTAGATGTCGTAATGCTTGCGCTCCTTTTTCTATTTCGCGCAGTAGAAATCCCGAAATTCGATGAGGGATTAGTTATCTAGACCGCACCAGGCCGCTTCGATTCTTACTGTGTTGTACACGGGAAGGTGTCCCCAATAAAGTGGCGTTGAAATTATCTGCCCTAGCTTGCCCTTCTTCTTTTGGAAACAATTTTTTCGAGTCGTGTGGCACACCGTTTCACGTGCCTGGCGCGGCGCATAGCTAGGGGCTTGTTGCATGGGCGATACAGGAATTAGGAGGGAGCTTTCAAGGCTTCTTTGAATGAAGAAATTTCAGAGAATACTATTCCCTGTCGTCGAATGTTTTGAGCAAATCGTATCTTATTCGCAATTAGTGATCACTTCGACTTCCTCTAAATATATAGAGACAAAGAAACTCATTTTTCTAACGATACTTTGATCAATATATTAATGTGAATAGAAATCAACTTTTATTCATAAACGGAAATTATTATAAAATTATTTATTTACTTGTGATTGACATAAATATTAATGTTTTGGATGTAATCAACTTCTTCCGACATAGGAAATTGGATGAGCAATTATTTTACACAAATTCATCAAATTACCGTGAATTGCCGTATATTACCGAAAATTTTCGGAAATTGGCACATGCACCGAGTCAAGTTCCCGTGCATTCGTTGTTTCCAACGTTCTAAACACGTACCTCCAGAGTAGTAGGCTGCTGCTAGGTACAGTGGACAACGCAGGCCTCTTTGCACAGCAAAGTGAGCCTAAATCCCTATGTGAACGAACCGCATCCCTACCCAGGCTAGGGACGTACTATATGGCAGAGCAGAAGAGTAGGGCCTCTCCGTAATGCCAAATTAGCCTAAACTACTCTGTCATCTAGCAACTTTCCTAGCCCGGCTAGGGTCGACGGAGCGATTCTTAGGAGGTCGTGAGTTAGATGCCCAAACTCGGTGCACTGTTCTAGTGTGTCATGATAGTGTATGTGTGCGCGTTGAGAATTCACCAAAGGTCAGAACAATCTTCCTAAATATCTTAGGCTTCGATCTCGTAGCGGAAGAAAAAATCAGAAACTTGTTTTTCAACAATTGCCATGCTGCAGCAAAGTCGTGACGTTGATGTTTTTCTTGGATGCTCCGTATAATAAAGCCATGTACCTGAAAGTCATTTCTGTGTACTAGAAAGTATCTGTTTATGTCTTGTGACGTTTATAAAAAGTTTAAGGCATCTTCTGACTTATTGAAGATCATTTATCGTACTGGGTTCAAACAACAAAAGATGAAAAAATACTGATTCAGAGTTTGGAAATAGTTTTATTTTCTAGAAACGGCTGGAGTCCGATAAATTTTACTGGAACTTCAAGTAAGCTCAATAATAATACAAATTCAAAAAATGTTCGAACTTTTCTAATAAGACGTTCCGCAATGCACAAATATTTTATAAAATCTGTCCACCAGTTTTCCAGATGTGAACAAAAAAGATCGAAAATTCTTTTGACGACTTCATCTTTCTACAGGATATCCTTCAACTTATTCAATGGGGTAGTGTGGTAGAATCGACCTTTTTTCAATCACTTTTTTTTCACATAAATTTTTATTTGAAAGTTTTGATTTCTTTATATGTTATCCTACATGGTGCTGAGTAAAGAAAAATTTTTTTTTTGTAAATTTTCGTTGACATCCGGTAGAGATATGAGCGACCGGAAGGCGCCATCTTTGAAAGTGGTACCCATGATTTCTTCATTATGGATAACGAGAAACATACGAAACAAATTCTATTTTGTAGTACATATGAATGGCTATCGTATGGCTCTTGACCGACAAAATTCATTGATAAATAAACAAATAGTGCAACTTAAGAAGTTTTTTCTCTTTTTCCGACTGTTTTTCGTTACTAATTGTGTCATAATGTTGGTAAATATCACTTGTCAATAATGATCAAGACTCATACGATATCTCAGTCTTTTCTGAACAGGTTAAAAAAAATTAGGCAAATCGCTACAGTAGATCGGCTGAAATCGCGGGTACCAATTCAAAAAATACTGTTTCGAGGCAAATGCGTTTAAGAATCTTGCTCTCGAGACCTTGCGGCGGATCTCATTTTCCGACTGTCCCAAAGAAAAAGTTCGTAACAAATATTTCCAAAAAGAGAGTGTATCAACTATATTCTACTTCGTTAAAGTGTCATATCTCTATGAATTCGCAAATGGAGATACGACACTCTAGCGCAGCATAATATAGTTAATACACTCGGTTTTCGGAAATCTTTATTACCTTTTTCTTCGGGACAGTCGTTGTAATTATTTTCTGATACCATCTGAGGTAAAGGGAGGTTTTAACGTTATTTTCGATGGTTCAAAGGTACCAAAACTGCAAAAAAAAAAGTTCGTTTTCTTGGAAAACGTTTATGGAATCCTACGTCGGCAAAACTCATGAACAACATATAAATGATGAAAATGATTCTGAACATATTAAAACTCTAAGGAAGAAGATAATCAAGATTTTTCAAGAATTGTGAGAAATTCGGACATGGGAGGATAATGTGAAATCGGCTTTTCTTATAAGAATCATCTTATACGTGAATGTACACGGAAAGAAGATTGGTACAATAGCGGCACTTATAGGCAACTTCGATGCGCCAAACTGTAGTACTCCAATACGCCTCCTGTTCATGTTAAATTGTTTTTCCTGTCATAGAACGCTACGTTCACAGTGCAGGCAACTTTCATCTTCGAAACGGATAAACTAACCTCATGGGACAGACGCGTTTCGAAAACTGAAGTTGCTGCTGCTTTCATGCCTTGCTTGCGCTGGCCTACTACTGTGCATGCAGCAGATGTCAAAAATTTCTTTCCGTGTAGGTACAAAATGATTCTCATGACCAATTCCGTATAATGCACTTTTATTGTGCATGCTATAATTGTGAAGTCTGCACGAATCTATTTTAAAGCAAGGAGCTAATACATTCTTTACAACAACAACACTGCGAAAAAAAATATGCGTTCAAATTCAATAATAATATGAGAACATTCCAGAGAACTTTGTAGAAACTACATCAGCCGACATATATTTTATATTTGAAATGTCAGGATAGCTCGTTCATCTCATAACTCTTTTTGTATCATCCTAATTAGACTTTTGACTATTAGAATTTTTGTCCATACATATATGATTCTCATTTCTGATTTAGTTAGTGTATTCGAGTATGCATCTTGTCTGAATTGATAAGGCGCGAACAATATTCAGGTGATATAATGTTCGAGGATGGGCTTCCATCGCATTTAACAAGCAAATCATTTAGTTTGATATTGTCGGTAGGATAACAAGGGTTAGGAGACAGTGGAGGAAAAAGGCTTTATTTCTCAGAGGCCCTTTGGGGGTTGGGTTTCGGGAGCAGGAATAGTCCTGACTACGAATCCCTGGGTTGCTAGAAGCCAGTCGTCCAATTCGTCCATCCTCTTAGCAACCGATTTGCGACGATGTGAAAGAGGAAAGCAGTTGCGTGTGGCTCTCTTTCTTGCATACTTTTCATCCACTCCTGGTATACATTTATCTTCGGTTACGCTAGGCAGGATAGTCGACCAATGCCGAGGACTGGATAGGGGGTCGCAGGGTTGCGCAGTTACCCTGCGCCTATCACTTGACCCTGGCTATTTCCAACTGGATAGTTGAACGTGGTTGAAGACTGGATACTGGCTTGTAGGGGTTGCGCAGATGACCTGCGCCATTCTCTCGGTCTCGACTGTTCGTAACCAGATAGCCGAACGTTGTTGGAGACTGGATATCGGTCTGCAGCGGTTGCGCAGATGATCTGCACAGTTTGCATGATCCTGGCTATTCGCGGCTGGATAGTTGAATGTGGTTGAAGGCTAGATACTGATTTGCAAGGGTTGCGCATATGACCTGCGCTGTTCGCTGGATCTTGGCTATTCGCAGCTAGATAGTTGAGCGTGGTTCAAGGCTGGATGATGGTCTCTGCGGGGATTGCGCAGATGACCTGCGCTTTTCACTCGATCTCGACTGTTCGTAACCAGATAGCCAAACGTTGTTGAAGGTTAGATAGTTGGTGAGTTGGGAATGTAAAATGCGGGAGAGTATGCTGTTGATTATTCTGTAAATGTAAAAAAAAACAAGAGCTGAATTCAAGAAGAAATGCTCAGTTTATCGATCAAAATGACGGTTTATTCGAAACGAGGATGAGGATTACATTGAGGTTAGTTTAGGAAAATATCAGAGCCGGCGACGAACGTCTTTTTGATTGCCGAGGGGCTTTAATGACCGCCGCGCCGCTCAGCCCTTGGACGTGGTGACGATTTCCGCGTTGCTAGGGGCAGCGCATACAGCTCTGAAAGATCCCCCGAGGAAGAATCTGAGGTCATGGGAGACTCGTTTTCTGTCTCCCCCATCTTAATGGGATGAGCAAACTCTCCGTGAAGGCGAAGCGGCTAAAGATCTCTTGAATTTCCTCGTCGGCGGCGCGTTGCTCTGGCGGCAGTATCTGAAGTCTTGCCCGTTACTCCAGTCATCCAGCATTCGCTGGAATTCCGATAGGGTTTATCTCGAAGCCTCTTCGAGAGCTTGTGGTTGGATTTGAGATGTTGCGGCCGTTACTATTTCCCTTTTAGGTTCATCTTATGTTCTGGGGTGACATGCCCGGTGTTTCGGGGCGTAGTCTCGCCGTGAAGGTGAGGATGCTGATCGGTCCCATTTTCCCCAAAGACCTCCGCTCTAAATATGTTTGATATTTGTCACGTTTGTTATTGGGGACCTGTACCTCCTTTAGCTATGTGACAGAACCAGGGTGCATAACTTCCTTCCTTTGGTATGTGGGTATCACGGGGCCTGCCGCATACCCTAGTTGATCGATGGATATCTTCTGGTGGTATTGATCCGCCCTCTCCTTCTGCTTTCGTGCCTTGCTGGGTCGAACCAATAACACATTGCGAGGGGGGGGGGGGAGGTGGAGTTCCTGGTTACTAGGTACTTCTAGTGTATGGAGAGTCACGCGGATACCGTCTCCAGGTCCCAGGGGTCGACTGAGGTGGTTTTTGGCAGTCACCTCCGATGAGAGAGAGAGAGTAGGCCCGCTAGTGGAGCTTTGTTGTTCCTCCGCTCCTCGGCAGTAAGATAGTGGGAAGAAGTTCTCTAGCTCTAGCGAGAGATAGTCCTTGCATTAGGAAAAGGATAGGGAAGTACTAGGGGTTTTTCGTTAATTTTACGGATATCGGGACAGCAAGAATACCCACTTCCGGACTCTAAGCTTTATTCCTAATCAGGGAAACTCCGCTGAAGTCGAATTGGGTTCTCGTGCACGGAACACGCCTTTTACACACCCTAAACTCGCAAAACGAACGGGGGCGTTAGAAAACGAGTGGATGGAGATGCGCGCGTTGAGCTGTCACTTTGCTTTACTTCACTGTTCACCCAGCTTAACGTCTCTCCCCTTCACCACGGTTCTGATGCTCCGCTGGTTCGCAGAAACTATTTCTTCCGTATCTTGCCATGTATATACCACAAGTGTGTTCACAGCACAGGTAAGGAAGCTTCCTCTCTGTCCGATGGTAGACCGGGTTCACATCAAAGACTATGTATTCATTTGCATAGTGATAGTGAGTGCTTGGATTAGTGGGTTATTCATTCACATTGCAAATGAAATTTCCCCCTTTTTTTTAATGCTCTCACTCGAATTTCTTTCTAACGTCCTACATTTGAGTTGATATCTGCAGCTCCTGTCAATTGAATAGAAAACCTAGAATCCAACAACATTTGAACAAACACCTCTGAATATACCTATTATTTAAAAAAACTTGAAGAAAGAAGAGGAAATATAACAGAGAAAGCAACCAACGAATCCCTTTCTATTTCTTACTTTTTTATCTTTCGTCTTTTTTCCCCCTTAAAAAAAAACACGAAACAAAAATATTTTAAAAATCTTGCAACTTTTCGGTGTTCGCCCAACACCCTTTCCAAGGTAAAAATTCTCCCAGCAGGTCTATCGGAATTTAGGTTCCCTTGGGATCAAATCTGCTGCGAGACTTTTCACCTTAATAAGGGTGTTGTGCAAGCGCCAAAACGTTGTTAGATATTTTGAAAATGTCTGTTTTGTGTTTTTTCTCAGGGGAGAAAAAAGACGAAAGATAAAAAAAGAGGAAGAAAGGGGTTTGCAGGCTGCTTCTCCTTTCATCTTTCGTTTCTTTTCCCTACGTTTTTTTAATAACAGGTGCGTTCGAAGGTGTTTGTCGAAAGTCGGTCGCTGGATTCTTGGTTTCGCATTAATTCACCACGAGTTGCAGACTTTGATCATCCTTTCCTAATACTTATTGATATTTTGTTTATGAATTGTTTATTCTCAGTTCCTACAAAATTTCTTTTCCCACGGATATAAAATTGATTACTTTGTACTCAAAAATTGAATTATTATATGTATAAGT
>WSXT02214721.1:0-17411 GCA_011762715.2 Neuroterus valhalla | reverse complement strand
ACCTAGAATCTTAAATATGGATTTTGTTAATTTCGATGGTCAACAACTGTGAGAAAAGTTTCATCCCCTTGGCTACCGGGGAAGGCTGTCATTTTCAACCCCAAAAAATATCAAAAATTAAGGAAAAAATTACAAAACGTGTTCAAAGCTTCTTACCTAGAATCTTAAATATGGATTTTGTTAATTTCGATGGTCAACAACTGTGAGAAAAGTTTCATCCCCTTGGCTACCGGGGAAGGCTGTCATTTTCAACCCCAAAAAATATCAAAAATTAAGGAAAAAATTACAAAACGTGTTCAAAGCTTCTTACCTAGAATCTTAAATATGGACTTTGTAAATTTCGATCCTCAACAACTGTGAAAGAAGTTTTATCCCCTTAGCTACCGGGGAAGGCTGTCATTTTCAACTCCCAAAAATATTGAAAATCGGTAAAAAAAATCCCACAAGTTCTAATATAAAATCTTGAGAAAAAATGTTGCAGATATTCATGGTAAATAAATTAGGAAAAGTTTCATCCCCCTATCTGACGGAGAAGGCTGTCATTTCCAACCCCCGAAAATTCCAAAAATCTGAAAAAAATCCCAAAACGTGTTCAAAGCTTTTTACCTAGAATCTCAAACATCGGTTTTGTAAATTTCAATGGCCAATAACTGTGAAAAAAGTTTCATCCCCTTAGCTGGCGAGGAAAACTTCAATTGTTAGGGGTTGAAAATAACTGTTCCCTTGGCAGCTTGGGGGATGAAACATTTTTTGCAATTATTTACTATCAAAATCTACAAAATCCATGTTTAATATTTTGGATAAGAAGCTTCGAAAACATTTTAGAATTTTTATTTGATTTTTCATATTCAGGAGGGAAAATCGACTGCTTTCCTCGGCAGCTCGGGGGATGAAACTTTTTTTACAGTAATTTACCATCAAAATCTACTGAATACATGCATTATATTTTAGGTAAGAACTTTTTTTTCGTTTACCATAAACGTAGCAAACTTCAGTTTCATGGGCAAACAGGGAACGTCTTGTTAAATTTGCATTAGCCGTCCTCACCTCTGCTCTGGTGTAATTACACTTGAATTGATAAAGACCACTCCTTCTCGAGATGTTAAGCGCAACTAATGGGTTAATTGAGTAATTAAAGGCAGTCGTGTACCAGGTTCAGTCTGCAACTACATTGCACAAGTAACACTTGTAGTTTTCTCTGGAAGAGGATAGTCATTTCTCATGTAAACGAGAACGAGTTCAAATCCAACCACGTAGCTTCCAGCGTTAATTTTCTTGTGGTTGATCTCTGCACTTTGGAGGAAAAGCAATCAAAACTTCCCGCTGCAAAAAGTTTTTCAATTTTTAGGAAAAAAGAAATAAACAGAAATCAGAACGAGAAATATTGAACTGATGTCCGGGTGGCGATTTCAGAAAATTCGCCTAAAGATGAAATACGAAAGTTCCTGGTTCGAATCCAGGCAAGGGTGAATGTTTTTTTTTAGACGGACAGCAAGGAGGGAAATATTGTTTTAAATATTGTTTGTTTTCATTCAGAATATTTAGCGATAAATGCCGTTAAATTTGGAAGAAACTGTAAAAAATGAGCGAGTAACAACTACGAGCGTCTGCAATGAAACTTTGGCGATGACAAAATCATGCAAATTTTACACTTTAAAACTTTTAAAAACTTTAAATTTCACAAAACAGTGTACATTTTTTATTTCAGCTGCATTATTCATTTCAATTATTTATTAATTAATTGAGTATTCTAAAACTATTTTGAATGAATTATAAATTGATAAAATATTCATCTAATTTAATCGTTTATTTAAGCTCATTATTTAAGCTACAAGTTTCACATCTAACTTTAATGCTTTCTGCAATACGTATTTTATTTCCGTAGACTTCGCAAGTTGGAAGTAAAACTTGTAAGTGAAAGAATGAGAGAATGATATGAAAAGGTAAATCGAAGGATAGTCCTGCAGTTTGAATAAGTAAAATCATTCTGCATAGTGGTGTAAAGTTTGAATTGTTTCGTCGTACCTGAATTTTCACTTTAGACACGCGTGTTTTCCAAACGCACATTTTTTCATAAATTCAAAAACTAAAAATTTTAAATATCCTTTCAAATTGCAGAATTCGCATCATTTCTGATATTCTACTATTTTTGAATATTCTTTCCAGGATTCTTCCTTTTAACTCCTTCTTCAAGAAACTCCCCTTTTCTTTGAATTTTCGCTGTTTTTGCCACAAAGTTTTTCTCGTTGTTGTTAAAAATTCAATTTTAGATTTTTCGTTCGAAATTCATCCCATTCATTTAAAAATTCTAGTGTTTGGTGAAAAGTTTGATTATTTTTTGAAAATGCAACATCTTTGGAATCCATTTTGAACTATTTCAAAAAATTCATTTTTTGGCAGAAGATTAATCTTTTTTGTTCCAAATTTTCACCATTATGTCGAAAAATATTCCATTCTTAACCATGAGGTCATTTTTTACTCGGGAATTCTACCATTTCGTCTTTGTTTGACAATTCATCAATTTCCTTCGTAATTACTACTTTAGCGGTGAATTAATTTTTTTTTGTTAAAAAAAATCATCCTATCAATTTAAAAATCGCCTATTTGATTGACTAATCAATTCTTTTGTTGAAAATCTCTATTTGTTTCTGAAGATCCATCATTATAGTTAAAACTTTATCCATCCGGTTTAGAATTCAACTGCTTTGTTTGAAATTCCTTCTTTTTGGTTAAATTCAAAAGTTCTTGATTTTTAATTCAAATATCTTCCCGTTGAAATACCAACTACTATGTTTTTTGTTGAAATTCGAAATTTTTTTTCATTGAAGAATCAACTGTTTTGTAAAAAATACCCCTTCCTGGCTCTGAAACTGCGACGATTTAATTCGAAATTGAAAATTTCTGGTGAGAAAATGAATTATTTGGTTGAAAAATCAATTTTTTTGTACATTAACATATTTGATGGAAAAATTATTCTTTTCATAAGGAATCAGAGTTTTATCAAAATTCGTATTTTTGTTGAAAAATTAATCTTCTTCGTAGAGAATTGATCTTCGTAGTTAAAAAAAATTGATCCAAAATTTATGTAATTTGTTAAAATCCATCTTTCTGGTTATGATTGAACTACATTGTTGAAAACGTATGTTTTTTAGTTAAAAATTGAATCCCTGGTTAAAAAATGGTCTATTACATTGAGAATATGACAATTTTGTTAAAAATTGCCCCTTTTTTCTTCGGAATTAACAGGCTGAAAATCCTTTTTTTTTGGTTTTCGGAAAGTGAATTTTTCTAGTCATCTGAGTATTACATCTTTAATTAAAAATAAAAAATAGTTCAGTTCAGTTTTTTTCTTCTCGTTTCCATCAATTTCGAACTAAAAACGTAAGTATTCTATTTTTTATTAAATACTATTTGGTCGTGACTTGAACTATTTTGTTTATATTGTCTGAACATTCCTTCTTTTTTTTGTTGAATAACAATTTTCAAACTCATTATGGCCCTAGGGACTTTTTCAATAAATTACAAATTACAAAATCTTCCTGTGGTGAGAAACAATTATCTCAGTGGAAAATTCATTTTTGCAGATAAAAAATGTAGCTATTGGTTGAAAATGCAACTGTGCAATTGGAAGCTTAACTATTCTGTTGAAACTCTAGCTGCTTTGTGAAAGTCATTTTTTTATAACTCTGGTTATCTGTTATTTTCTTCTTTTCATTACTGTTATTTTCTTCTTCTCATTACCTTCCCTTTTTCTGAACTCTCTTTTTCTCTTAACTTTCTTCTTTCGTTCTTCTTCCCATCCCTCAAGCTGCTACTTCTCTTCTTCTCTTAAAGCTTTTCTCCTTTTCTTCTATTCTTCTCTTAACTCTCCCGATCTATTCTTCTATTCTTCTATTTTTTTCTTTCCTGATCTCTCTTCTTCTCTTCTTCTTCCAACTTTCTCTTTTCCTCCTTCTCTTCATCTCTTGACTTCTGTTCTCCTCTTCATCTCTTCTTCTCACCTCGTCTTTTTCTCTTCGCATCTTCCTTTATTACCTCTCTTCCTCTTTAAACTCTGTTTATCTGTTATTCTCTTCTTCTGCTCTTCATCTTCTTCTTTTCTAAACTTTCTTCTTCTCTTCTCCACTCAACTCTCCCATTTTCTTCATCCCTTCTTCTCATCTCCTCGTAACTCTCTCCTTCTCTTCTTCGTTTGTTTTTCTGAGAAGTTATCCAGAATTTACTCTTTCGTTGGGAATCAATCTATTTGATTGGAAATTCAACTATTTTGTTTATTTTGTGTGAAAATTTATTCTATTTTTTGGTTTACGTTAAAAATTCAAATACTTAGTCAAAAGTTCATGTATTTTTTGAAAATCTTATTTTGGTGAAAATCAATCTCCTCAGTAGAAAATTCATTTTTGCAGATCTGAAATCCTTTTGGATTGTAAATTCACATTTCATAGCAGAGAAGTACTCTTGCTCAGTTGACAAATGATCTTGTTGGCTTGAGAATTCAATTCTTTGGCTAGAAGCCAAACTATTTCGTTGGAAATAATTTTCTTCTAAAATTAGAATGACAATTAGAAAATTACTTAGGGTAAAGAGGAATAAACTACGACTGTGAACGAGGAGGCACGGGGGATCGAAAATAGCCAAAACTTGCCCACGTGAGTAGTTTATGGACGGCTCCCAACAATAACGTACGGCGCACGTTGTGGGTTTGCGTACTGCGTAGTGGAACTGTACGCGACAGTGGACCGTCACCCATTTGAGTCGGAGCATCACCGCCTTGCCAGTTCCCCACGCGCGTATAGAAGTTTTCAAAAAATCAAATGGATAAGCTTTATATAAGTCAAAATCTATTGTTTTTCGTACGGACGTTAAAATCTCTCATGACCTATATAATTTACGAACAATACACAATAGGTGTATTGTTCATAATTGAGCAAAAGTCGAGGAAGAGAAATTGGAAAAACATCAATGATGATATAATGCGGCGAAATGAGGTCGGATTGCGGTCGAGCATTCAGGAGTTTCTATAATTCAATTAGAACTTCGAGATTAACCGATCAACTAACTCCACCTATACGGGTTCGACTTCAGAGGAAATAGAGCTAAATGGAGATAAATAGTGTGAAGAGGCTCTCGAAACTTGCAGAAGTTTCATTCTACCTGTGCTCCTACATCTGTAGTCTTTGATCGCTCTTTCGAACTCGCTGTGATTTATCTCCAGATCGAATCTAATTCTACTTCGAATGTGATCTTTTTTATTTTTAGTCGGCTGATATTCTATGTCGGTTATATAATCCATAAGAATATGAGAATGTTGGAAGAGCTTCAAGTTTACCTTGAAGAAAAAGAATATTAACCAAATTTGGACATTTCAAGATCCGCTCATTTTTGGTAGCATTGATTGGTAGCAGGGATACCATTTTCCCCATCATGAACTCAGTTGCAAAATATTCTGAGGCCAACCTTATGACTTACACAAGTTTTACCATTATAAAAAGTTTTTTATGGACCTTGTATTATATAACAATTATTAAACGCATGTTCCTAATAACCTGATACCATTTCTTCTGTCGAACTTTTTTCAACCCTCTTTTTCTCTCCTCTTCCTAACTCTCTTCTCTCCTTCCCTCCTCCTCTTTCTCTCTTCATTCTCTTCCTGTGTTTCTCTCTTCTTCCCTTAACTCTTTTCTTCTCTTCTTCTTTCAACTCTTTTCTGGACTCTCTCCGTTTTTCTTCTTTATTCTTTTCCTCTCTTTCTCATTTCTTCTCTTAAATCTTCTCTTCTTCTCTCAACTCCCTTCTTATCTACTCCTCTCCCTCTCTTCTCCTATTAACACTTTTCTTCTCTTCTTTCTTTAAACTCTCTCCTTCTCTCATTCTCCTAACTGTTTCCTTTTCTTTTTCTCTTGACTCTCTTCGTATCTTATTTTCTCCTCTTAACTCTCTTCTTGTCTTCTTTTCTTTTTTTCCCAACTGTTTTCTTCTCTTTTTCCCTTCTTATTTTTTTCTCTCAAATGTTTTCTTTTCTCATCCCATTCTTCTCTTTTTTTTCTTCTCTCAATTCTCTCCTTATATTCTTCCTTTCTTTTTTTCTTCTCCAACTCTGATCTTTTGTCCTTCCTCCTTCTTCTCTGAACTCTCTTCTCCTCTTCTTCTCTACTTGTTCTTTTATTTTCTCCTCTTCTCTATTCTCCTCTTTTTTCCTTAACTTTCTTCTTTTCTTAATTTTCTTCTCATCTTAACTCTGATCTTCTGTTCTTTCCTTCTCCTCCTCTCAACTCTCTTCTTTATTTCTTCACTCCTCTTCTAAATTTCCTTCTTCTCTTACCCTCTTTATCTCTTAACCTCTTTCTTTACTCCCTTCTTCTATCCTTCCCTTTTTATTCTCCTCCAGAATCCCCTATTTCTTTCTTCGCTAATTCTCATAACTCTCCTCTTCCCTTCTTCTCTACTTTTCTGAAGTCACTTCTTCTCCTACATCTCTTCTCTTTCCAACTCTCTTCTTCTCTACTTCACTCCTTCTATTCTTCTCTCAACTCCTTTCTCCTCTTGTCTCATTCTTCTCTTTTTTACCTTCTTCCTTTACATCTTTTCTTCTTTTACTTTACTCTACTGTTCTTCTTTTCTTTTCTCAACTCCCGACTTCTTTCCTTCTCTTGATACGTTTTTATTCTCCTCTTAACTCTCCCCTTATCTTTTCCTATTCTTTCCTTAACTCTCCAAAGCTCATCTCCTTTTTTCTTTTTTCGCCTTCTCCTAACAATCTTATTCCCTTCTTCTCTTTATATCTTCAACTCTCGTCTTCTCTTCGTCTCTTCTCGTCTTACTTCTCTCCCTTCCCTCTTCTATTTTCATATCATTTTATTCTTCTCTTTCCCCGCCCACTTATTTTCTTTTCTTTTTTCCTTAACTCTCCTCTTCTCTGTTTTTCTACTTTTCAAAAATTTCTTCTTCTCTTCTCATCTTTACTCTTTCCTTCTGTTTTCCTGTTCTTCCCTCTTCTTTTCCTAACTCTCTTATTCTCTTCTTTTTTTAACTCTCTTCGTCCCTACTTCTCGTCTCACAAGAAGCAGACTACTATTTCAAAAAGTGTTGTTACAAATATAAAATGAAATTTATATGAGGAGTGTGAAAGAACAACAAGCAGTGTCGTCAAAAAGCTAAACTCTCTAAGGAGTTTAAAAAAAAAAAAGTATAATTTTACAAAAGTTTCAAGAAATATTCATTCTCCTTATCAAGGGATTTTAATGTGAAATATCTTAAAATGATCAAAAGCTGAATACTCGTATGATGGGTGAAGAAGAAATTGATGGGTGGTTGTGGGAGGGGGCATTTAGGTATCTAGTTAACCATATAAATTGTCACTTGTGTTCACTTGTGTTTTCTAGTGTTTTTCTGATTATTCTATCAATTACTTTGTTGGTGTAATTATTCTGCATTAAGGCTGAAAGAGAAGTGAGAATTGTTGGAACAGTGTTCAATCAAAGGAACCTGTCGTATCTTTTTGACAAAGTCGAGATAGGGGAGCCGTAGGTTCAGGACGGTCCCATTTCAAGTCGCAACAAATCCTAACATAAAACAATAGAGAGGGTCAAATGAGCCTCCAGGTAGTAGACGGTACCCTGAGATCGTCTTGAGCAAACCTGTTTAGTTCATCTAGTCCACTTCTCCAGACGACAAGATGAACGTCGACGTAACATCACCAGCATTTGGGTGTAAGCTTAGATTGGTAGAAGATTTCAGTTTCCAGATGTCCCATAAAGATGCTATTACAAGTGGAATTGGGGATCTCATTGCTGCTTCCGAGGTTTCTTCGTTGGATAAGTTATTGAAAAAGAAGTAAGTATTGTTAAGGTCGTGTTCTATCAAAGGTACATGTTGCATCTTTTGATAAAGTTAATAAAGGAGAGCCCCAGGTTGAGCACAGTCCCATCACAAGTCGCGACAAACTCGAGCCTCGCATGAAAGAATAGAATAGGTCGTATGCAAACCTGTGTAGTCTATCCAGTCCATGTCTCCAGATGACATTAGATGGTATCCTGATATCGTCTTAAGCAAACCTGTGAGGTCCATATACTCCAGGTCTCCAGATGACAGGAGTATCGTCAAGGTAACAGCACCAAAATTTTGGTGTAAGCTTAGATTGGTTGAAGATTTCAATATGCAGATGTCCTATAAAGATTCTATTCCAGGTTACATTGGGGATCTCACTGCTGTTCCCGGAGTTTGTTCGTTGGATTAGTTATCAAAAAGAAGTGAGTATTCTTAGAACAGTGTTCTAACAAAGGTACCTGCTGTATCTTTTTGGGATTGTTTTAGGCAAACCTGTGTAGTTCATCTAGTCCATTTCTCCAGATGACAAGAGTATCGTCAAGGAGACAACACCAGAATTTTGGTGTAAGCTTAGATTGGTTGAAGATTTTAGTATCCAGATGTCCCATAAAAATGCTATTATACAGGTGAAATTGGGGATCTCACTGCTGTTCCTGAGGTTTGTTCGTTGGATTAGTTATTGGAAGAGAAGTGAGTATTGTTGAGACTGTGTTCTTTCAAAGGTACCTGTTGTATCTTTTTGAGATTGTCTTAAGCAAACCTGAGTAGTTCAGCCAGTCCATGTCTTCAGATGATAAAAATGTCGTCAATATAACGACACCAGAATACCGATGTTATCTGGGATTGATTAAATATTTGAGTGTCCGGATTTTTCAAAAATATGTTACGTATTACAGGTGGAATTGGGGATCCCATTGTGCTCCAAATACTTGTTCATAAAACAGGTTGTTGAAAGAGAAGTAGGTATTGTTGATACAGTATTCTATCAAATGTGCCAGATCAGAAGAAATTTTGCGGAAGATTTGATGATATCGATTGTACCAGTTATTGGTACTTCCGTAAAAAGAGATACTACGTCAAAACTCACGAGGATTTCTTGAGGTAAAATAAGAAACTGTTGCATCTCTTTGATAAAGTCAAAAGAATTCGTAACGTGGGTGATGAAGTTCTTTGTGATAGGAGCCAGTTCTTTGGTGAGGAAGCGTGCTAGGTTGAAAGTTGGTGAGATTATTGCGTTAACAATTGTTCTGAGGGGAACGTTGTTTTCGTGGATTTTCGAGAGTACATCTTGTCTTGGAGATATAGGTTGATAGGTTTTAATTAGGATATCGTTCCTTCAATAAGTTCATAGATCTTGAGCAGGGTTTTTGTTTTGTTGACTATTGTTCAAGTGGAATCTTTTTTCACGTTCATGTATGTATCTTTAGTAAGAAGGTCCTCGATTTTCTTGTCGGAATCTTCTTTACTCATTCTACTGTCGTGTTGCCTTTATCTGCAGGTAATACTATGATTTTTTTTTCTGATAAGGTTCTTTGATTGCTGTTCTTTCTTTCTTAGTAAAGTTTAAGGAAGGAAGTCGGGCTAGGCGTAAGATGTTGGTCATCCTCCGTAGAAAGTCATTCTCTTTTTCGGCTGTAAGGTTATTTATTGTAGATGGGACTGAAATAATTTATTTCCTCAAACAGTTTTGTTTTGTTAGGGGATTTTCGAAAGGGAGTTGAGTAATCGACCCAAGTAGGTCGATTTCTGGTACCAGTTTGCATAATACGGAGTTTGCATTGTTTCGTCGTTGCTGAAGTTTACTTGACGATTATTAGGTCTACAATATAATTTTGGAGCTATGTAGCTAGTGTTATCGACTCTTTGGCTTATGTATTAATCAATTAAATAAATAAATAAATTCACCGTCCTGATTAGGAATTTTACCCCTCTCAAAATCTGTGTCATTATAGCCACTTTCGCCTTATCATAGACGCATTGTTTCCGAGTTGAGTATCGATCAGCATAACTGGGAGGGGACTTTTAAGTTGATTTGGTTCACGATCTAGAATCAGTCTCGCAGAAATTATTTGGAAGGGTCGAAACATGTGAGATATATCAGGACTGATCATGTCCCTCTAGCAGAAGAATTCAATGACGCTGCAATACACAGTCTGGGGTATCATGGGAACCGCAATTAGGGTACCGCGAGTTCAAAACGAACAGGACATCTGCCTTCTTTCTCCTGCACATTTCGGCATCCGACCAGCCAGAAACAGATCATCTCAACGGATAAGCTGAACACGAGGCGCGGTTTAACGAAGACATTCCGAAAAGCCGATACCTTCAGCGTTTTCCTTTTTTATGCAATAAACTCTTGCAATCGATAATGATCCGTTGGACGTTCACACCAGAATTTATTTCAGTTCTTCCTGTTACGAAAATCCTACGCTCTAATCTATCATGGGATTCTTCAAAAACTATTACGGAGGGAAACGAAATGCCAAACTTTATTATCATTGATCATCATTGAAATAATCCACTAAGCGATATCCTTACACGGGCCAATTAGTATCCAAAATCCTTCGTTTCAAGCTTCACTCTTTTTCTTATATACGATTGCTTTCCAAACATCCCTGTCCTGGTTACAACTTTTTCTGTTTTTTGCATCCATACATCTTTTTCTTTTTTTGCATCCATGCATCTTTTCATACAAGCTGTTGTGTTTCTACGGCTCTTTATATTTATCCTCTTTAGGGTCTCATTTACACATTCTATCCATTCCTTATATGGTCTGCCTCTGGGTACGCTACCATTCACCCTGCCTAGGTATACTTGCTTCGTCAATCGTTCTTCATCGATTCTTTCAAAGTGAGAGAACCATTTCAGCAAATTTCTTTCACTCTTGTCAGACAGTGTTTCTTCTATCCCACATTCTTTGAGAACCTACTTACCACTCATTTTGTCCATTAGCTAAGCGTTTCACCGCACATATTACGCAGAAATTGCATGCAAATCGCGTTGAGTTTGCTCTTATACTTCGCAGGAGCATTTTTAAGACCAAAAGGCATGCGCTTAAACTCATAGCGTCCTTTGACAAAAATCGAATTATGTTAATTTGGTAAGTGTGAATTCTCTTTTGTTAAAGCTCCTATGGCTTCAAGGAATACCTTCTCATCGAGTGTCTCGTGCTGCGCACTCGATAAAAGTTTGTCCAAAACGGTGAAGAGTTTCGTTGTCTAATTTTTTTCACTCACTCTAAATCCATCGGACTAAAATTCTGGTCCAAGCAATGACCAAACCTGTTATTCTGGTCCAATGGAATGACTTTCCGGTCCAACAGACAACTTTCTGGTTCAATGGACCAGAAACTGGTCCAAGCTTGGAACAGGAAGAGTACGAAAATTCCGGTCCAATTGGACAGGATATTTCTTTACCGCTGCTTGGACCAGGATTCCAGTCCAATGGACTGTTGTGTAATTTTCCTAGAAATTCATCTTTTTAATTTTTAATTAAATTTTTTACGATTCAAACAAAAACTACGCGTCCAATGGGAGAAATTATAACAAATTCACCGATATTTTTCGGGTGAAGAATTTTTCTCTATCAATCTTCTTTGTTAGAATTAGTCATTTTTTCAAAAATTTTATTATTTAATTTTCATATCCATTTTTCCTGTTTAAAATGAAAACTACATACCCTGTTAAGAAAGTTTGAGAATACATTTAAAGAAATTTTTGAGGTAAAGCACTTGCGTCTTTTTGATTCTTCCTAAGCTTGTGTCAATCATCCAAATGTTCAATTCGTTCATTTTTTTATATACTTTTTATAAATGAAGCAAAAACTACTTATCCTATCAAAAAGTTGATTTTACCAAATATGTAAATCTTTTTTTGGTTACCAATTTTATTTGATTTATATTTTTTCGTTCTTACATAGTTTGACTGAAAAAAGAATTTTTCTATTTTCCATTATTTTTTGTGCGCCTAAAATTTGAATTTTTGATTTTTTGGGAAAACCCGAAAAGTTGCAAAGATCTTCCTGGAGGGCCCCTCAAAAAGAAACATTTTTTTTATTCAATTTTTTTTTCATATCTTGCGTTGTTTGGCTGAAAATATTCATTTTCGTTTACATTTTCGAATTTTGAAAATGCCATAACTCTGACAATTTTGTTCTCATCAAAAAACATCAAAGGAATAAATTGTTCCACTTATTATTACTCACTACAGGAAGCAATACTTACAATCATTAAGTCTTGAAAAAAATGGTCTCAAAAATTTTGCAAATGACCCCCCTCTTTTATTTTTGATCCAATATAGCTGGCTAACGAACTTGAACTTTGGTTTCTGACACTGGAAGAGTGTAAGAAAGGCCAATCAAATCGATAAGTTTTTTTTGAAAGTTATCGTGCTAACAGACAGACATACATACATACATACATACATGCATACAGACAGACAGACAGACACATTCGTAAAAATCTGCTTTTTGGGTTCAGGGGGTCTCAAAACATGAACATTTGACAAAAACCGGGGGGGTCAAATTTTACACAAATCTAATACCTTCTCTGATGAGAATGTAAAAGAAGAACATTCAGGTCGAATACAGTAAAAATCAGTTGTTTTGTCCTAGTCAGAAATATTTGAAATTTTAATTGAAATATTTTCATTCTGGTTTAATATTCATGTTTTTGATTGGAATTTTGTGTTAACGGTATAAAATTAATTGATGGAATCCAGGATGGGTGGTAAACACGCAACACACAATAAGACAACAAGTTCTATACTTTAGATTGAAACAGTTCCTTTGTTTATTTCATAAAATTTTGAAATACACGTTCGTTCTGTGCTAAGGTTTTCGTACACACTAAAGCTAGAGCGCTACAATCGCCAGCAGGGACCAAACCCGAAAATACGGACCGTAGAGAGGGAAGAGGCCCGGAAAGCAGGCGTACCAAATTTCCAACATTGATACTTTTTTTTAATTCAACAATTTGATTCGAAATTCCTCTTTTACGGTTGGAAATAAAATTATTTACTCTAAATCCAATTTTTCATCTTGTGCCATCCTTTTTTATTAGAAAATGATCCAATCTAGATCAGGATTCAACTATTTCGATGAAAATCCATCTTCGCAGTAAATTCGAATATTTTTTATTTAAATAGAAATTTCTTCTCGGCCGAAACATCTTCTCTTATGTTTATCTCGGGAATTAATATTTGATGGGTAGAAATTTAACTCCTTGAATAAATTTTAACTCCCTAAATCAGAACTGATTTTGTCTGTTAAGAATTTATTCTTTAAATTGAAAATTTAGTTGTTTTGTTGGAGGTTCATTCATTCTGTTGGAGATTCAATTTCTCTGCAAAAATATCAACTGTTTTGATGATTATCTATCTTTTTGGACTGAAATACAATTGCTAGGTTAAAAATTCAAATATTTTCATTTGAAAATTTAACTAGTTTGTCGAAAATTTGTCCCTTTAGCTTCAAATTTTACTGAGTTGTTTGTAAATGCAATCGTTTGCTGCAAAACACTCTGCTATACCTCACGCTCTACTGCAAGAGTCTCAGTGTGAGTATAAGCAGTGAAGTCTTAAGAGTAAGAGAGAAGAGTAGGAGGGAGAGAAAGGATGCCGATAGGACGGGAAAAGCGGACTCTTATTTTTGCTGCGCCACGACCGGCTCGAAGGACCATCCCGAAATCTTTGTCCATTTTAACCCAAAATTGGTTATCCCAATCATAGAATTGTATAAAAAGATAGAACTATTTGTACCAAACAATTTTGCTGATATCAGCTCGAGCTGGAATCGATTTCAAACCAAGCCTTCGAGCGAGGAGAATAGGGAATTGGAAACTAGATTGTTCCATAAAATCGACTTCCGAGATCAGACTTGTTCGGTCGAGGAGTTCAAAGGTCCTGCACTGGCTCTCTCTAGCTTTACGACGTTTTCTCAACTAAACTCCCACCCACTTGTTGCACTACTCCACCCACTACTTCTCGTTTTCCTGTCTCTCTCTCGCTTCGTATCTTTTCCCCATTCTCGGTTTCACTCCATCTCGCTCAGTTCTGTAATAGCCTACTTCTCTATGACGATTCCACTTTTATTTTTCCCTTTTCCCCTTTTTACCACTTGGACTATCGTCCATTAATATATTTTTCTTTACGCCTCATTTTTCCTTCGGGTTCTTTTCCACACTCTTTGTGTAATTGACTGGATAAGAAGGGAGTGTCAAAGTTGCTTCGAGACCTATAGATTCTAGTTCAATACCTCTTAGAATTAAATTGATTAAAGATTGTTTAAAGTTTAGAATTTGAAGATTGTACATCTTATTTCGGTTGTAGAAGAAAGATGTGATTTTTGTGTACCATTAAGCCATAATCCCTTACGAACACCCATCTAAGTATAAACCACGCACAACGCGGCTCAACCTCCGTGACTGATAATATAACCATTCCTCTATCGGTGGATAAGTTGTGCTTTCCTGATGGAAATTCGAAAATTTCATAGAAAATTGATTTATCTTGTTAAATACTCATCTTCTGGTAAAAAATTGATTCCTTTATTGGAAAACAATTTTCGAAGGAGAAAATTGCTGCTTTTTGGTTTGAGATTCATCTATCCTGTCGCTTATCAAATTTCTTCAGGAAAATTCAATTATTATGTTGAAGCCATTCCTTTTGGTCGGGATTTCAACTATTCTATTGACAATTTGTTCTTTTGGATTGAGAATTCATCCGCTACGGTTGAAAATCATTTGTTTATGGGGATGAATGGTTTTCGGTTGGATATATTCCTTCTTTATATGAAAACTCTTTTTCTCTAGTTAAAAATCGAAGTTTTGCACGTTGGAAATTTAAATAGTTTAATGAGAATCCATTTTTCCCCTCAAGAGATCAGTTTTGTGGTTGAAAAATAAGTTAATAAATCAATACATCAATTAACTAGGCAATGACATTTTTTTTCGAAAAAATTAAACTATTTTGCCAAGAAATTTGGCCTTCCATTCCATGAATCCATCTTTTTTGGTTGAAAATTACCTTCATTTGGCAAAAATTCAACTGCTTTTGGTTGCATATGAATGGTTTGGAAACTTTACTGTGAGGTAAAAAATCCAGTTTTATATTTGGAAATTCATTGCCTTGTTAAAATAGAGATATCTATTCTGTTAAAAATTGATTATCTGGTTGAAAATTTAATACTTTTGTTCATGCCTTATTGCTTTTTCAATTATTCAACTTTTCAGTTAAAAATTTTTTGGTTGGATTGGAAATCTAACAATTTTGACCATTCCTCGTTTTGGATTAAAAATTCATCTCCTTTGGTTGAAAATTAATTCTGCTGATAAAAATGCAACAGTTTTTAATTGAAAATAATCTTCTTTATTTGAAAACTCTATTCTTTGGTTGAAAATACAGTTTAGTACAGTTAAAGAATTCAATTATTTTGTTAGAATTGCATCTTTTTTGTCGAAAGACCAATTATTTGTTTGGAAATTAAATATTTGGGCAAAGATATTCTTTTTTTGAAGGAATTCAACTGTTCTATTAAAAATCCATTCCTTTGATCGGAAATTCAAATTTTTGTTGACGATTTGTCCTTTGTTCAAAAAATTTATCATTGTTGGTTGAAAATGAACTTTTCATGTTGAATATGCAACTGTTTTTGGTCGCCTAATAATCTCCTTTGTTTGAAAACTTTACTATGAGGTTTGAAATCCAGTTTTTTATTTGGGAAATTCATCGCTTTGTTAGGAATATATCTATTCTGTTAAAAAATAAATTATTTTGTTTAAAATTTAATAATTTCGTTCATTTTATATTGTTTTTTTCAAATATTCAACTGTTATGTTGAAAATTTTTTGGTTGGATTGGAAATCAAAAGATTCTGACATTTCCTCCTTTTGGATTCGAAATCCATCTCCTATGGTTGAAAATTAATTCTGCTGATAAAGATGCAACAGTTTTTCATTGAAAATTAATCTTCTTTATTTGAAAACTGTATTCTTTGCTTGAAAATACCGTTTAGTAAAGTTGAAGAATTAAATTATTTTGTTAGAACTGCATCTTTTTTGTTGAAAGACCAATTATTTGGTTGGAAAATTAATTATTTGTTTGAAAATTAAATATTCAGGCAAAAACATTATTTTTTTTTATTAAGGAATTCAACTGTTCTATTCGCGATTCATTCTCCTGATTGGAAATTCAAAATTTTTGGTTGACTATTTCTCCTTTGTTCTAAAAATTTTCCATTCTTGGTCCATTCCAACTTTTGTTTAGAAATACATCTATTCTGTGAAAAAAATTCAATTATTTTGTTGTAAATTAAATAATTTTGTTCATGTCATATTGCTTTTTGAATATTGAACTGTTTTGGCTTTTTTTCATTGAAAATGCAACTGTTTTGACAATTCCTCCTTTTGGATTTAAAATACATCTCTTATGGTTGAAAATCGATTCTGCTAATGGAGATACAACAGGACTATTTTTTGGACTGTACATCCTTCCGCTCCAAAAATTCATCTATTTTGGTTGGAAATTAATTTTTTTCTTGTTTAGTAGACAGCTGTTTTTGGTTGCGTTCTGTGAAAAAATCAATTATTTAGTTGGAAATTTGATATTTTTGTGAAAAGCATATTTCATTGTCGAATACTCAACTGTTATTGTAAAAATTTGTCCTTTTGGGTTGGAAATCCAACTATTCTGTTAGCCATTTGTCTATTTCACATCTTTTTTGGCCAGAAGTGATATTTTTTGTTAAATATGCAACCGTTCTGGTTGATTATCAATTTCCTTTGTTTGAAAAATTTACTGATAGGTTGATAATGCAGTTTTATATGTTGAAAATTAAACCTTTTTCTTCGAAATTCATTTTTTCTGTTGAAAGACCAATTATTTGGTTAAAATATCAATTATTTGTTTGATAAATCAATTATTCAGGCATTGATATCTTTTTCAAAGAAATTCAACTGTTTTGTTAGGAATTCATCCTTTTGGATTGGAGATTTAACCATTTTGCTGACGATTTTCCCTTTTGTTTTCGGAATTCATCTTTTAGGTTAGAACTTGAGTTTTTTTTAAATAAACAACTGTTTTGGATGCATATAATCTTCTGTGTTTGAAAACTTTGCGATAAGGTTGAAAATGCAGTTTCATAAGTTCCAAATTCAACTCTGTGTTAGAAACACATCTATTCTGCTGAAAAATTAATTATATGGTTGGAAATTCAATACTTTCGTTAATGTTATATTTTTCATTTCGAATATTCAATTGTTTGGTTGAAAATATGCCTATCCGGATATGATATCTAACTATTTTGTTGAAAATTTGTCTATTTGGTTTGGAAAGTCATCTGTTATGGTGCATTTTTATGTGCATGATTATAAATTTTGTATAAATATCTTATTCAGCATTTTTAGCGACATAGCCGACACATCAAAGAAGGTTTGGGAAAAAATATAAACAATCTACATTATATTTAAAGGCCTGATAATTGATGAATAATATGCACTGATTTTTTTTATATTATTCATAAAATTGAAGAAGATATACGCGTAACAAGTTGCTATGAAATGTTAGACGTCGCGAGAGCTTCATGTATTT
>WSXT02214710.1:3745-17413 GCA_011762715.2 Neuroterus valhalla | reverse complement strand
CCTCCGATCGCGTTTCAAAACCTTCCCCTTCCCGGTAGAGACCCCTTCCCTCTCCATCGTCGATTTGAACCCCCCCCCCCCTAATACCACTGTTCCCTCCTCTCTCACGCCTATAACATCCTCTACCCATTCTTTGATCTTTTCCATCCCATCCCTATTGTACACGGTCACAAACTTGCACGTCATCCCTCCTATCTTTAGAGACCTCATTTGCACCCCTCGACCCTCACCCTACCTGCAGCCTTGATTCTATTTCACCCCTCTCTTTCCCTTCTACCCACGTTTCTGCCAGTCCAACCACATCAAATCCCTGTACAAACCTCCAAAAATCCTTATCCTTCTTGTTAATCCCTGCTATATTCCAAAAGGGCACCTTCATCATTCCCCTGCCCCGCTGTTCCCCTTTCTTCAAATATTTAAAATGTTGAATACAAATTCACTTAAACTTTGAACAATATAATTTCGAGAGCTTTTGTTGCTTCTTAGCAGTTAAAATTTGAGATTGTTCAATTTCAAATTTCAGTTTCGGTTAAGTTTCCGTCCATCTGACGTACTTTTTCCCGGGAAGGGTGCGGTAAAGGAGTGCGAAGAAGGAAAGTTAGATCAGGGGTGGGAAAGAGGGGGCGGGGGAAGGAGGGTAGTTGCCAGTTAAAATTTTTCATGATGGAAAAAAAAGATGATTGAATAGTGGTACTAACGCGTAACATTGCGGGAGGTGAGTGATGAGTGAGTGATGAAGAGGTGGTGGAGTAAGATGAGGGGTAGTGATTTACGGTATGATGTGGGAGAGAGATGAGGGATTAATGTTTGTATGAGGAGGAAAGATGTTGTGAAGGACGGAAGGGTAGAGGGAGGGAGTATGGAAAGGGGAATGAGTGAGGGAATGGTAAGTGGAGATTTTTAATTGGATTGATTCAGATAGGATCCGACAGGATCGGATGGAATAAAACCGTAAATGACAGGCGAGAATTAGATGTGATTGTATAAGATCGGATGAGATTAGACCAGAACTGAATACACGAGAAATTCCTCATTACTTTCTTCCCCAACTATTATTTTTGGTTTTAATTTTAGAAAAACAGTAACTCCCATGTCAATGCTGTAGAATCTTTTTCTGTAGATGCATGTCTCCTACTTCTACTGACTTTACAAATCAAAAGTGTCAAATTTGCACGGTTTGAGAATTTCCAATTTCTAAACCTAACATACAATTTAGAAAAGTTATTGCAGGAATTTTTGCGCGGATGATGAAAGATTTAAATAGCTTAGAAGAAATAATCCAAGTAGAAAATACTCTTATGAAGGATAAAATGATAGGGACATCACAAGATTGCAGGAATGAAAATTCTACGTTGAATTCTATTATTTCTGGAATTTTTGGCCATAAATGTGGCATTTGCAGACGGTTGCGAATGATCTCTCTTAATAACGGTAACAATCTCATTCTTCCCAGGTCGCTCTTCCCTCATCTTATCGCCATTACCGGTGACTTCCGGAATCGAAAAATCGTCAAGGTACCTAGAAGCATTGGAGACGAAGCTTTCGAGGTCTTTGAGATACCTTACAGAAAATAGTTCGAAGGATTCTGAAGCATAGGCGACTTCTATATCGTCAATGAACATTCCTCTTCCAGACAGTTTGGGTACCGCAGAAGACTTTTTTCTCTTTTTTTCCGTGAAACTTTACGAGCTAGCTGAAAAGTTCCCACCCTCAAGTAATGTAGACGAACTATCGACAGAGGAGCATAAATAAATCAAATGTATAAAATTTTTCAGCAACATGATTGAGATAATTGCTATGCTTTTTTTAATGTGACTCCTTTACAAAGTGTTCCTTATAGAGAGAAAAGCTCTATTTGATTCATATATATGGGACATTCTTCTACAAATCGAACAAAGAATTGACCGACCCATTTTTGATTGTACTAATACTTTTTTTACGAGTTCTTTATCGAAAAACAGAAGATACGTATGTAAGGATTTTTTTTATTTTGCAATTTTTTGAGAAATAGGAAGGGTTGAAAAATTGCGAATTTTAGTGAAGATTTTTTTTTTTCGCATGAGTCCTGTTCTATTTGATTTTTCATTTGAAAGTCAAAAAAACGAGCTTTGATTAAAAAATCATCCTAAAAATATTATCAACAAATTGGAAATGTTATAAACAATTGAAATTTCAAAATCGATTTTCAACTAGTTTGACCCCCATGAATTAGGTTCTTAGTATTTTTATCGTATTCTACGTCGAATTTCCAATCAAAAACGATTAATTTCAAAATGGTGAAATTATGATTACTATCGGAAAAAATTTATTGTATCCAGCGGTGTCGAGCGTGGTACCTTACACCAACACGCGTATCACATTGCACGGCCGATTTTCTTCTTTGATATCGTTTTTCTCTTAAATATGAATGGTTATCAAATACTTTCAATTGAATCATCTTATTTTTTAGACAAGATAACTTTATTAAAAATTGAAGAAATAAATAAATAATAAGAAGGAAAACAAAAACATCATTATTGAAAATGCAGATTACTTCATCAGGATTATTAGGATTATTATATAGATTTCTTAACCAAGAGAGATGAGTTTATTAGAATACATTTGGAATATCAAACTGAAAGTCTATCCATGAAGATGAATTATAAAATAATGCAGAAGGTGATTAAAGTTTCTAGAAGTTAGTTGAATTCTCAACCTGGGAAGGTAAATCCTAAATAACAAAATTAATTTTCAATCTTGAAATTTAAATTTTCTACCAGAAGAGATGAACATCTCCAATCCAGAAGGACAACTTAAATCCAAAATCATGAAATATAGGTATATATTATAGGTAAAATGGAATAACATTTTGGAGGAAGGAAACATCCTTACAAAAGTGAAATTGCCTCTAAGAGGGGATTAATGAAATCAGGTTCCATTATATTTTCCATCGCGATACATTTTAGATTTAAACTGGAAATCACTCTGAAAAGCCTTCTAGAAAATGCATCCATACTTAGCAAAGTCATTTCAGGCTTGAAGTTTTGAAAGAAGTGCGAAATAACAAAGTTAGCTAAGTATGAAGTTATAGAATAGCAAGAGAATATTTTAATCTTTCTCTCAAAGAAAAATATCCTTAGAGACCAGTGTTTTTGACTTGTTCACGGGAGTACGGGAATACTTTGATGACAGGAATAGTTTTTATCCTTATTTAAGGAGATCTCAAATTTTTCAAGGGTGATTTTGTGGAGATATGTAATGATATGTATGGTTTCAAAGGGTTGTTCCTTTCATCTTTTTGATTTTTATCTTTCATATTCATTGGTTCAAGAGATAAAATATTTTTCTTGTCTGAAAAAGAAATCGAAAAATAACTGATTATTAAATGGAAAAATATAAAGAAGTAGGCTCTAATAGATAAACTTTCACACACACAATCTTCTCACTTTTCATGGGTTTCCATTTGGTATACACGCACGCAAGTTAAATAATTTCTTTCCCATGTATTTTTAATACAAGCTGAAAGAAGAGAAAAAAATTGAATGTGAAACTTGAAAGGAATAAAAAAACATAAGAAGGAAAGAGGAGGAGAAAGTAATGCAGCGCTGAAATTAGAGCGGATGCCTTTTTATTCGCTCAAAAAATATATTGTTGTAAATTTGAGTTATTAGCAATGAAATTCTAATTTTTAAGTCATCAATTGAAAATTTCATACCTGTAGAAGAAAGTTTTTCGCATGGTGTTTTTTTGCCAGTGGGGAGAAAATATCTTGAAATATCCCCCCTAACCTTTTCTTTGCTTTCAAAGCATGCTTTTTATAAATTATGCGGATGAAAATTTCCCCTAAATAAAATTACAAAACAATAGTTTCTAGTTGAGAATTTTTTTTTCAGATATTCTCTTTTGAAGTTTACACGGTAAAAAAAGAAGTTGAAAATTACAAGTCGGTTTGCAAATGTTTTACCGTGATAATTGTGTTAATTCTAAAAGTTCAATGTGGAATTATTGCAGTGATTGCAGTACCATATTACAATATTTGTAGGAATTTTACCATAAGAGTGTAATATTACCACATGAATCAGTGGACATAAAAATACACGTGAATTACGTGGTAAATTTCAACCATATTGTAAGCGATATTATCACGCTCCTTGCATGATTTCTTTGAAATAACAATATGTAGCGTATAGCAATTTATATGGGGAGTGTACAAAAGCAGAAGGATGGAAATTTTTCCAGAATTTTGTAATTCTACTCTTAAACGCTTAAAGTGCGCCATAAAACAAAAAAGATTGACGGGAGGACAGTACGAATCAGAACATTTTTAATTAAGCATGTAATCATGGAGTATTAAATAATTTGAAATTATTATCTTTCAATATTCAATAATTCCAGATTGAAATTCCATAAAAAACAACACAATTGAATAATTTTTTATTGGAAATTGATAGATTGGAAATCCCGAATGGAAAGGTTTTTAATGTATCAGAATTTTCAGCTCAAAGTTTGAAAATAGACTTTGATTACGCATTCAAAGTCTTTCAATTTGAAATTGAATAGGTTTTATCACTATATGTCAAATATGAAAATTTTTGAATAAATCTCTGAATTATAACATTTTGAAAAAGACTTAATTCAAGAACGTTCAAGGCTGAATAAACTCATAAGAGGGAAGAGAAAAAAATTACATTGCATTAAATTACAATCGAAAATTTGAGATTCGCTTTGAATCAGAAATCACATAATTTAAATTCCTATAATTCTGAAATTATACTCTCTTCAAAAATGTTCAATTTTTAAGTCACAGATTGATATACTTTGAAATCAATCATTTTTCAACTCTCTCGTTTAGAACATATTAAATTTAAAATTCTCGAAAATTAGAATGATAAAAGTGAAGAAAATTGTAGTGTGGAATTTTCGAATATTTAACCTGAAACTATTCAATTCGAAAGATTGCAAAATCATCAGCATAGTGTTATTGTTTTATTCAGAAAGCAAACTTCAGATTTGTAGGAGATATTTGATGGTTGAGATTTACCAGAAACGCGTAAAATTAAACTGCCCCGAAAGCGAGGTTACGGGGATTTTCCCGTCTGTATGTGATTTTAAAGTGTCAGAATATAATTTTCAAATATTTTAGTAAAACTGCCACAGTAATCACTGGGATTTTTATGTCCACTGGTTAATGTGGTAAGAGGCCATCCATACATTGCCCAAAAAAGAAACATTTTTCAGCTCAAAGCGTTTAAAAATTTCAGAATATGACCTTAAATTAAAATATAAGAAATTGTACTTGAAAATTGTACAAATCAGAACATTTTAAATTAGTCATGTAATTATGGAGTGGTAAAAAATTTTGAATTATTATCTTTCAATATTCAATAATTGAAGACCAAAATTTCATGAATAACAACAATTTCAAATTGGGAGGATGGATTCTCGAATAAAAATTGTTCACCATTGAATAACTTTAGATTAGAAATCCCGAATGGGAAGGTTTTTTAATGTATCAGAATTTTCAGCTCAAAGTTGAAAAAAAGATATTGATTACGCATTCAAAGTCTTTCAATTTGAAATTGAATAACTTTCAATCAGTATCTGTCAACTCTTAACACTTCTGAATAAATCTCTGAATTATAACATTTCGAAAAAAAGTCATTCAAAAATGTTCAAAATTATATAACCTCATACAAGGGAAGAGAATAAATTACAATTGGAAAATTGAAATTTGCTTTAAATCAGAAATTGCATTATGTCAATTCCTATCATTTTAAAATTATACTCTCTTTCAGAAATGTTCAATTTTAAAATTAGAGATTGATATACTTCGAAATCATTCATTTTTCAACTCTTTCGTTTAGACGATTCTCAATTTCATACCCTTCCAAATTAAAATTATACAAGTGAAAAAAATTGTAGTGTGGGATTCTCGAATATTTAACCTGAAACTATTCAATTCGAAACATAGCAAAATCATAAGCATAGTATTATCGTTTCATGCAAAAAGCAAATTTCAGATTTGTAGGAGATATCATTTTTATGGTTGAATTTCAAAAGAAAAGTGTAAAATTCAACTGCGCTGAAAGCGAGGTTACAGGAATTTTCCCGTCTTCATGTGATTTTGAAGTGTCCGAATAATTTTCAAATATTTTAGCGAAATTGCCACATTAATCACTGGTATTTTCATGTCCACTGATTAATGTGATAATTAAAATTTAGGAACCTGGAATTAAAAAAAATTCAAATCTGAATTCCTTTTAACGTCCAAAATTAATGTGAAAATCTGCAACTTCTGGAAATTGAAATGAAAAACCAAGAATCCAACGACCCCATTATGGACAAGCACCCCTGAATACACCCATCAATAAAAAACCTGAATAAAAAAGAGGAAAGATAACAGAGAAAGCGACCTCAAAATCCCCTTCTTTCTCTACCTTGTATCTTCCGTTCTTTCCCCTAAAAAAACAAAACAAAATGATTAAAAATATCTTCCAACGTTTCGGTGTTCACCCAACACCCTTATCTAGGAAAAAATGAATAAATAGAAGGAATAAAAAGAAAAATAAATAAAATAAAACAAAATGAAATGAAATGAAATAAAGTAAAATAGAATAAAATAAAATAAAAAATAATAATCAAAATGGCTATGTAGATCCAAAATACTAGAGAATCCTAGGCTGCTCTCTGCCTCAAAGCTGAATGGAGACTAAAATTAAAATAGAGAGCCGTCCGGAACTTACCCAACACAATGCAACAATAATAATAATAATTTTCATCCACTTTTTTTACAGTGTACAATACAAATGAATCGTTTTTTTTTAAATCTCGTTCCCTTGCGGTCAGTGAATGAATTGATGAAATGCATGCCGCCATTTTGAAAACTATCAAAGTGTTAGCGTGTTACTAAGGTATTTGAAACAGGGGTTTGAATAAAGAAGTCATGATGGAGTCTGACGCGAATTGTTTTATTTGTGACTCGAATTTGTCAATTGGTTATAAGGATCAAGTGGGAAAAATAGGGATTAAAACTCTGATAGTTGGGAGGCGCAGTCTCCTGGCAACATACCAAAAGCACGCAGTATTCCCGGACGGCCACCCATTCAAGTACTGTCCGCGCCCAACGCTGCTTTACTTTAATTATCGGTCGGAAACTGGTTTTTGGAGCGTGGCATAAATCGCATTAAATATAGCAATGATTATTTTTGATAAATTATGCATGAAAAAAATTATAAAACAAAATTTAAAGGAATTCATTTTTCAATTCGGAATAGATAAAAAAGGAATAATGCAGTTCAAGTTAATGGAAAAGTGTTACATGTAGATATAATTTAATAAACGGAATAAAATGCTTGAATATGTAAATTGTCAGCTGTTGTTATAGAATTTGATAATTTTGATTGATATTTATAAGGCTTGTATCATTTATCATAATAATTTTTTATATGAACAAACAGTCAAACAAAATCGTAAAATTGTAATTTCAGTAATAATGCTATAAATATTTTTAATCTGGGGACAAACAATCGGAAATGCGAATAGTTTCATCAAACGCATTTATTTAAGCTAATTCGATTGTTACGAAATTTGTTCAAACTTTCTGTTATTTCAAACGGATTTCCTTCTGATATTAACTATTAAATTTGATGTTGAAAATTCGAATTCCTTATTTTCACTTTAAAAGGGATCTATCTCAGTTTGAACTAGAATCTTTGTTTGAAATTTATTATTTCTCGGGAAAATTAATAATCATATTCAAAAATGCATGAGCCCGCACTGAAAATACAACTTTTGTAGCAAAGTCATTAAAATGGCATAAAAATGTTAGGAAAATCATTTATTTCTATATAAGAATTATTATCATTAACTATTCCAATTGTGGTTGAAAATTAAACTGTTTATTAGGGAATTCGTTCACGTTTTCGATTTGAAATTAATGTTTTCAACTTAAAATTTAAATAATTTTTTTCCATAATTGTAAAGTGATATTTTTTAGTTGTAATTTCCATCTTCCGATGAAAATGAATATTTTTTTTAAAGAATGAATTATCTTGGTTGAAAATACTTCTCTTTCTATGGCGAATTCGTCTTCCTGGCACTTTCGTATCTAGAACGATAAAATTTCAATAGAACACTGCGAAGTGGGACAATAAATAACAAAATAGAAACAGAGTGGCCCTAAAAATACTCAAATTATACCAATGGGTTAAATTAAATCATTATGCACTACGTATATACAAATTATTTTCTCGTACAATAAGCTATATATAATTTACATTCACTTATATATAAGCTTAAGGGGGAACGCCACTGTGACGGTTCTAAAAACCGCCGATTTTTATGAATTTTTTTTTTTGTAGGAAGGGATGGTTTTTTGAGGATCGAACAATAGCAATTCATTGAGTATTTCTTCAACTATCTTGATGCAAAGTTTCTATTGAAAAATATTGGAAATTCCCAAAGTTATCCAAATAATCGTAACGACAAGAAAAAAATGACGTCATTTGGTGGCAGCGATGCAGCAATGAATTACTCTCTGAAATCGAAAAACCAAAAATAATAATTAACTACACAATAGTGGCCATCGTTTCAAGTAGTCGTTCTTTCAAAATGATTTGTTTTCACAAAATGGTGGCTATTTGAATTTTGTTGTGTGCTTTTGACATTTTTTTTTTAATTTCAAAATGTCTAAAAAAATAGTGATTTCCAGAATTTTGAAAATCCGCTACGTGCAAAGATAGCCACTACCGTGCAGATTTGGATAATTTTGTGAATTTCCAATATTTTTCAATAAACATTGACATGAACATAGTCAAATACATACCTAATAAATTGCTTTGAGTCCGATCTTCAAATAATCATTCCTTCTTACAAAAAAAAAAAAATCACAATAACCGGCTATTTTTAGACCCGTTACAGTGGCGTTCCCCCTTAATCCTAGACAAAAAAAATGGGGAAAATGATAATATTATTATGCAACTCTATAAAATCGTAGGAACTTTCAACTTCTCATATAATTTTCACAAATTGTTTGCAATTTTTGGTTCATATAAATTACACAGGTACCACCAACTTATTAAATCTAAATTAGTGCACTAGGGAACGGTTGTAAACATCTAAATATTTATAATATGAAATAAAACATTTCTAAAAGTCAAAAATACTAAAAATACAAAAAATTGGGCATTTCCATACGATCCTAATCTTCAATCGGGTTGCAATTTTTAACTGAATCTTAAATTGGCATTTTTAATCATACCTCAATTTGCAGCTTTATTATATTTTTTTCAAAATGAAAAAAAAATTAAATGACTAAAAATTGTAATACTTGAAATGTAAACAAGTGTTTGATCACGTATTGAGTTGCAAACTCAACACTACATACATAGCATCAAATTAAACAATTGCAACTACTTTGCAAAATTATTACATTTTCTCTCACTAAGCCATACAAAAAAAATCGAGAATCAACAAATATAAAGAACTGCATGAAGCGTATAAACAATGAGGTTGCAAATCTTGTGTTAAGTTCTAAACAATAACCTAAATTCTTACGCAAGTTTGCAACTTTATTATAATTCTTTCCTAAAAGTTATTAACAAAACTCCAAATAATCCATAAATAAACATGTTCCAGATCTTCAAATTGGTTGCAAATTGGAATTTCGTATTGAAGGACTAAATTTAATGTACTATTCCATTTGCAGAAATGTTAAATTTTTTCTCGAGCGTCTATTCAATAAAATGTCTTTTTTTTTTAAATATATATGTTCCCGACCTCTGACGGGGTCGCAAATCAACATTGTTCATTAGGAAGTACGTTTTATGTAACTGCGAAGTTTACAAAACATTGCTTTTATTGTCAAATTTTTTCTCTACAGACTGGCCTATTTATGTGAAAATCGACTTTCGTGGATGTAATGGAATCTCCACGTTTTAAGGCCTCCTGAGTCGGACAAAAAACTATTTTTACAAAGGTGTCTGTCTGTAGTCTGTCTGTAATTTGTCTGTAGTCTGTCTTTAGTTTGTAACTGTAGACTCGATAACTTTGGTCAAAAATAGAAAATTCCATTTTTCAGGAAAACTATGCTAGATACAAAAAAATTGTTAAAGAAAAAAATGGTTTATTTTTGAACAATGTTACGAATTAACTGGCCATTTGCCGGCCAAACTATAGAAGACAAGGAGAAATGATAATGAGCAAAATTATTAACCACGAAAAACCCAGCAATTTTGTTGGAATTATTTTCCAATGCGACGTATATTTTCCGCCTCAATCATGATAACGAATTTCAAACAGTAAAAAATTTTATTTGCTAGTTAAGTTATGCGAGATATGAATCTCAAGGGCGAGTATTGTAATGAGAATGTGTTCCTTAAGGCCGATAGAGCATTAACTAAATTAGTTTGAGACTTTCATTCATCAAGAACAAGTGCAAAAATAATATCCTAAAAAGTAGAGGTTTCAAACAGTTTTGAAATATCTGCAATTCTGTAACTCCATCTAAATTTTGCTTTTAAGGGCATTTGAACTGGACGCAATGTATCGTGTTACGCCCCAGGACTAAAGAGGGGGGTGAAAAAAGCTTCTTTTCCGAGTTTAACTCTAAAAAATGAATTATTCATGATTTGGGCGGGTTTTTGGAAAGTAAAATATTCAAGAAGTCATTAACTTAAGTTAATAACTCAAAGTTCAAACAACCAAAAAATAATTTCACATTAAACTAAACCAATGATGAAAAATGGACAACGCTTCGTTTGTTACTTGACTTCATTCAATTTTTCATCTTATATTATAAGTCAATCACTTAAATTTATAGAAGATTACTCCAGCAATTACTCCGAAATTTATTTGCAAATTTTGCATAAATCTGATGATAGTCACAACGATAATTTGAGGCTGATCTCGCAAATGAAACTAATAATATTGTATTTATGGAAGCAACCAGTTTGCACGCAACTCCTCTGTAATATCTGAACATATTTACAACACAGATTTTGCGCAAGCAGGAAATTTACAATTCCAATCGAAGCAAATGCGTTTTTAGGTAGATAGATAAATATACGTTGAACCAGAATCGCGTATTTCATTACAAACACTGACCTTATACATACATTCTCGCCAACCCAGAATTTTAACATACGCCACTAATTCACAGTGCAGGCCAGTGGAATTCAATGCAATAATCAATTGAATATTTTGATATTGAGAGATAGTAACAAGCACGGAGAAAACAGTGCAGTAGGCTCCCACCTTAGCTTCTACTACGCACGCAGGCACACGTGCGATTCCTATTCACTAGAACAGAGGTGTCCAACGCGTGAGCAACCGGGTAAATAACTGTCACTCGTCAATCCCCTCTCTCACCACCTTGGATGCGTTCATGCGGTGATCGTGATGTGGGAAGGGGTCCTCGGCGGCCGGGCTGTGTGAACAAAGCGCGCAAGTAGGCGTGGTCAGGCGTAGTCAGACGAAGTCCGTGGTGGAACGAGGAGAGAATTCTCGATGAAGTGCTCGGAGAAGGGGAAAAAAGGAGAAGCGCGCGAACATCGCGTTGGACACCCCTGCACTAAAGCATACTGAAGATGAGAATGTTCTACTGAAGAAGGATCGTACATGCTACGGCGTGCGCAGTAAATGCTACTCTTCAGTGGTACTCTTCTTTCGAACGCACAACCTAACGCTCGCTCAACAACGAGCCTAACCAATCGACCATCGAGACTAGTTGTTAGCAGTTTGAAAAACGAGGAATGGATTCCTAAGCACATACAAATTAGAATTATATGGTCTAAACATTCTGATTTTTCGGTTTACACCAAAAGAGTTAAAATAAGATATTTCATATTACTGGAATTTAATGCATTTAATACATATAATGTATTATTCGTATTTGTTTCAAAACTTTAATGTCTGAATGTTCAAAAAACTTATTGATGTAAAAAACACTTTTTGACTGTAAAATAAAAGTATAAAAATAAAACTAAAAAAATCAAATAAATATAAAATTAAAAATAAAATCAATTACAAATTATAATTATGTGGTCTAAACATTCTAATTTATTAAGAATTCTTTTGATTCTCTTGCTTCCACATTTTACAAAGCCTACAGAAAATTGTTGCATTTGGACCCTCCATAAGTCCAGAGGCACTGTTGAGGGCCTCATTGTCACCCAACAGCAAACCTGATATAAAGTTAATCCTTGTAGATCCCTCCTCTGTATCAACTTCAATTTTCTCTAAAAAGATCTGAAATGTTTTCAAAGCTTCCTACCTAAAATCCTAAACATGGATTTTTTAGATTTTGATTGTAAATGTTTTGCGAAAAAGCCCCCCCCCCCCTCTGCCGGGCAAGGCTGTCATTTTCAACCCCTAAAAATGTGAAAAATCGGGGAAAAATCCAAAACATGTTCAAAGCTGTTTACCTAAAACCTTAAACGTAGGTTTTGTAGAGTTTGATGGTAAATGACCTATAATAGAATTTCATCCCCCTAGCCACCGGGGAAGGCAGTTATTCTCACCCCTCGACAATTGACTGTTTTCCCCGGCAGCTAAGGGATAAAATCTTTTCTGTAATTATTTAGCATCAAAATGTACAAAATCCATGTTTGAATTTTTAGGTGAGAAGCTTTGAACACGCTTCAGAATTCTTTTCTGATTTTTGATGTTTCGGGGGTTGAAAATGACAGCTTTCTCCGACAGCTGCGGGGATTAAACTTTTTTAGTAATTATTTACCATCAGAATGTACAAAATCCATGTTTAATATTTTAGGTAAGGAGCTTTGAAAACGTTTTGGAATTTTTTCCCGATTTTCGATATTTTTGGCGTTGGAAATGATAGCCTCCCCCGGCAGATAATAGGATGAAGCTTTTTTGTAATTATTAACCATCAAAATGTACAATATCCATGTTCAATATTTTAGGTATGAAGATTTGAATACGTCTTGGAATATTTTTTCGATTTTCGATATTTTTGGGTGTTGAAAATCACAGCTTCCCCCAGCAGCTGCGGGTATGAAACTTTTTTTCGAATTATTTAACACAAAAATGTACAAAATCCATATTCAATATTTAAGGTAAGAAGCTTCGAACACATTTTAGAATTTTTGTCTATTTTTTTCGGGGGTTAAAAATGATAGCCTCCCCCGGCAGATAGGGGGATGAAACTTTTTTTGTAATTATTTAACATCAAAATGTACAAAATCCATGTTTAAGATTTTAGGTAAGAAGCTTTGAATACGTCTTGGAATTTTTTTTCGATTTTTTATATTTTTTGGGGTTGAAAATGTGAGCTTTCTCCAGCAGCTGCGGGGATGAAACTTTTTGCGGAACTATTTAACATCAAAATCTACAAAATCCATGTTTAAGATTTCAGGTAAGAAGCTTTGAATACGTCTTGGAATTTATTTCGATTTTTTATATTTTTGGGGGTTGAAAATGTGAGCTTTCTCCAGCAGCTGCGGGGATTAAACTTTTTTTGGAATTGTTTGACATCAAAATCTACAAAATACATGTATGAGATTTCAGGTAAGGAGCTTTCAACAGGTTTTAGAATTTTTTTCCGATTTTTGATATTTTCGGGGGTTCAAAGTGATAGCATCCTCTGGCAGATGGGGGGATGAAACTTTTTTTGTAATTATTTTACATTATAATGTACAAAATCCATGTTTAAGATTTCAGGTAAGAAGCTTT
>WSXT02214700.1:0-17414 GCA_011762715.2 Neuroterus valhalla | reverse complement strand
AGAGAAAAACGATATCAAAGAAGAAAATCGGCCGTGCAATGTGATACGCGCGACGGAGTGAGGTACCGCGCTCGACATCACTAGATACATTAAATTTTTTTCGGATAGTAGTAATAAAATCACCATTTCTAAATAAATCGTTTTCGATCGGAAGTTTGACATAGAATACGATAAAAATACTAAGAACTTAATTCATGGGGATCAAACGGGTTAAAAATCAAATTTAAAATTTTTGATTGTTAATAAAAATTTCAATTTGTTCATAATATTTTTTGGATAAGCTATTCATTAAAGCTTTTTCTTTTATCTTTCAAATAAAAAAAAAGAAAAGGTCTCTAGCTCAAATAGAACAGGAGTAATGCATTTTTTTAAAATAGCCTTCTCTCAAATTCTCAATTTTTCAACCCTTCCTATTTATCAAAAAATTGAAAAATAAAAAAAATCCCTAAATACGTATCTTCTCTTTTTTGATAAAGAACCCGTAAAAAGAGTATTAGCTCAATCAAAAATGGGTCGGTCAACTTTCGTCCAAATCTGTACGATTTGTAAAAGAATGTCCCATATCCAAGGACGATTGTTCAAACCAGAAAGAGGCGGAAATAAACAAACCCTGAATTGAAAATGAATTTCCAATATTGTATCTTGAAAACAGTTTTGAATGTGTTTGAATCGAATTGAATTAGAATGCTGGAAAAACGTGACAACAGACGACGGAGAAAGCTCGTCTCGCATAGCTCTAAAAATACATGCGTAGTGAACTGCAAGAAAGTTAGGAGACACGTTGAAGATGAGAAAACTGAACTTTATAAACAACGAACATGACGTATAACAAACGTATACAAAACGTACATGAAACATACAATACTTAACTCATAAGTGTGAGATTTAATATCGAATCCCGAATATTCCGTCTGGCTTTACTGTATGAGCCAAACCGTAGGCTGTTGCTGACTTTTGGCAGGCCATGATCCAATCGATAAAGGTCTGCTAGGCTGTCGGCGTGTCTTCTTCTTCTTTCCTTAGTCCCTCCATGACGATGAATAAATTACTATCTGCTCCTAGCCGTATTTCAGTCAAACCAGTTCCACTCGAGTAAATATCAGCCATAACCAAATTTTGCAGGTGCGTTCAATGAGAATTAGGTTCGGTGATGGCTGCTTGATAGTCTCTAGCTTTCCGGGCTATGAAAGCATGGCCTCTAAAGCTGATGGTGGCATTGATCCATGATGTTTCTGTTATATTTGTTCACCCCAATGGTTTCGCATGATGTACATCACCAGGATAGGGTAGCGAGACCTATCCTCCTTGACGAGGGAGTTGGAGTTTCTTCTCCATGGAGTTTCTTCGCATGTGTGTAGTGAAAAAAGCATTGCCATTAAGAATGGAAGGCGTTGTTGTCGCCTTATGCACAGATAATCCATAAAGTATCGAGTAGTGCTCCCATGAACACTCATGGCATCATTTATTAGACGGACATACGGAAACGATATATCGAGTTAAACAGTTTGAGCAAAGCTGCTTCGATTTAACGAACGCTCGGCATTGTTCTAGAGATTCTTCCTAAATTCCAGACACTGGATTGATAAGTGAGGTCCTGAGCAGGGAAAGCTAACATTGAGTTTGGAAATGTAACAATATGAGACTTGAGATTTGCAGAATTTCCTCAATTCAGAGAATGAAAATCCTTTGAGGGTTTGGACGTTGAAGCTACCCAGAGAGCTTTCAAAATCCTGAAGCTGTCGTTCAGGAACGTTCTGAATGTTTTAAAGGTCGGTTTCATCTTTGTACCTCCGAAGCTAGCCTCCGAAGCTTCAACAGAATCACAGGTTCAAGTTCCGAAGCAGATTCCCGACACGTTGTTCGGAGAGGGAGAAAACTGGATTCATAGGACGTTACAGGAACACGTACATTTTAATACCTTTCTTCCAGCAGTTCCCAAGATCGATGAAAGTTGTTGCCAGTTGTTGAAATATTCTTCAGTAAAAGCTCGGCCTTGCCTCCTAATCTCGTCTTCAGACGATGGAGTTCCTGAACAATGGTTATGTGTTCCTGGTCGATAACGAGTACTGATAAAGATCTCTTAAGTTTTACCGTTCAGTGTACTAACTATAAAACTTCGGAAGATCTATTTGTGGAGTTTGAGTCTTCAATACACTATTAAGTGAATAATTGGGCAATCGAGATGAAACAGGCTTGAGCAGGAGATTTGAAAAAGTCCGCTGCGACGTACGCAACACTTTTGTGCTCTTCTGTTGACAATTCGATGCAGGCAACATGATTCATTTTCGTCTTTGCCCAGTAGCTTTCAATTATGTCTCATCGCGTTTGAATTGCAATTGCTGTCATCTACTCCTCTCCTTGTTTCTTGAGATTAGTGCCACTTTGACTGATGAGATTATCCAGTTCATCTTAACCGGTGATCAAAGTCTGAACCGAGAAAGCAACTTTTAAAATGGTCTTGCGAAAAAAATCTCAAGACAGTAAGGAAAAGAATCGCGTTACAACGGTGCTATGGAATAAGCTCTGAGGATAGTTCTCGGTTTTACTCTGCCGTTCATTCACCAAACCAACCATAGTTTGCAAACAATGGACAATGGCTTATCGATTTCAGCAGTAACCATGCTCACTGAGTTTTAGCTATTTCATCTGTAGTACTGCATTGATATTCACATCACAAATCAACTATTTCTCGTGCACTGTGTGAAAACTTCACCTCCGAAACTTGGGTATTTTCAAGACTACACTGAAAGAATCTTGGGATAGCGGTTTCACCGCTCTTTGTAGCGTAGCGCCACTATGGCTTTGAGATCACGGGATTATCACTTTCGGGCGATAATGAGTCCCAAATTATTCGTCAAATTTCGCTCCCGTTTTCAATAGACGCGAACCCTAACGCTGACCATGCTGACTTCGAAGTTTCCGCAACTGTGGAAAGCTGTTGGGTCGAATTAAGGAGACCTACTTCACCAATACGTGTGTGCTGCAGCACCCTCGATTTGGGACACTAGCTCGCCTAAACTGGAAAGGAAACTATTCTCATTTGTAGTAGCGTTTCGATTCGCGCATTTGGTGTTGCAGTCATGCCTGCTAGGCGCACCGCTGACCCAATCTTTAGACAATAGACTCTGAAGAGTGGCCAAAAAATAACGCATAGAAGTCTCTCGTGCGTCGACCGACAGAGTACGGATTATTGAAGATGCGTGAGTAACATGCTACCTTTTGACTAAGAATGCATGTATCTGTGAAACCTGAACCTAAGACAGTATAGGTAAGAAACCAATGACCTGAAACTCACTGACCATAATGTCATCAAGCGTATAACAAACGTATACTTAAAAACCACTTTCAGTTTTAAGGACTAGAGAATTAACTGTTCAGCTTCATAGTCTATAATTTGGAAATTCTCAAACAAATGAATAAATCATTTTTTGAATGTCACGATTTTTTACGACTACAAAGCTAGCTCTATGAACAAGCGAAATTGGAGAAACCCAATTCAACCAATAATGTGTATATAAATTCTAAATCCCATACTTTCAAAAAAAAAGTAAAAATTTATGTACTTTGATGATAATTTGCCCTTTTTGGTGTATATTGAAATTATTAAGAATAATTTTTGATGTAAAAATAAACTACTTGGTTCAAACTTTAACCACTCCGTAATACAATTATTTTTTCAACATTCATCATTTTTGTTGGAAATTCTACTATTTGGTTTAAATTGAATTATTAATTTAAAAATTGGGCAATTTGGTTGAAGACTTGTTGTCTATTCAGTGAACAATTATTTTCATCATCGGAAAATCCAACTATCCAATCACAAAGTGTAAACTTTCTGTATTTGAAATTATAGTAAAGTTGTAAAGTTTCCCAAATTCAACTGAATCCTCTAAAATCAATAATTCAGCTTTAAACCCTCAAAAATTGTTTAGAGTGTTACTTGAAAAATCCATTTTATCTAATTCAGTGAGTCATTCCCCCCTAAGGCAATTAGAACACTGTAATAGTTCGTTTCGATACGTGAGAGACGTGATTATTTAGCAAATAAGACGTTTCTTACACGAGCAAATCAAGCGACAAAAGTCTCATGAATTTGAAAGCTTGATAGCTAATAGTTCGACGTATTTGCGCGGAAACGGATTGCATGAAAAATACGTATATTTCTGACAAATATTATTCTGACTAGAAACATCAACATCCAGATATTCATCGCTCAGGAAGTGTCAATAAGTACTAAATTTATTACTGTATAACATTCTCACATACATAGACGATTATAATAGTATATTGCGCATCAAGTGAGGGGCAACGATTTTTTCGTGATGAGTGCAATGTTTTTAGGACGAGTTGTAGGTGAGAGCACCGAAAGTTCCCAAACCAAATAGTTGAATCAACTAAAAAGTTGAATTTTTGACTGAAATATTGAGGAGTAAAATAATTTTATTTCAAATCGGACATTTGTATCATTTTCCGCTGTCTTGAAATTATCAAGTTTTGATATAAATGAGGTTATAAGCAGTTGATTGTTTTTAATCGTTCTGCTCAAAAGAAAGCGCAATGAAGATGCTGCAAGCCACTGGGTAGCGCCAGCTGCTCTAGTCAAAGTTCCGTGAAAATTTGAATTGGATGGATGAAAAATTGCTCTTTTTAATAAGAATTTATAATAAAATATTCTAGGTTATTTAAGAAATAGGTTGAAAGTTTAGGCTATTCAGTTCGAAAGAAAAAAACTACATCTTTGAATAATAAAAGCATTTTCTTATTTATCCAGTTTTAATTTCCACGGAAGTTCGACTTGAGTAACTGCTTCTACCTAGCGGCTGTTGGTTGATGAATTTTTGTTCCGATGATATAAGCACAAAGTAGAAAATCTTGCTGAAATTGGTAGTGCTACTGACGTATGTGGAATACGTTTTTTTATTCCAAGAAATCGATTCCGAACCTCCTACCTACATTTATTTTATTAATCAAAATGTAGACTTTCTCTGAAGTCAATTGCATCTGTAATGGTCAATTGCAATTTAGTACAATCATATTATTAGTGAATGTGAAACAAGATTATATAGCAGAGCACCTGCTTCCGATTGCTTATAACATGACGTAGCACAACATATTGAGTTCTAAAATATATGAATGTCTTCCTAAGGATGTGCACTTGAGCATAAATATGCTACTTTTTGCTACTATTCATTTGTTTCGCTGCTTATAGTATATTACATGGCCGCGCACGTGCATGCCATAGCGTGTAGAGCGCTGCGCTGCTGCTGTGTTACCTTCATTTGTTTTCCCAGCCGCATCAACGAGGGCGTGCGAACTCACTTGTTTCGGCAATCCGCTTTCCGTCCACATTCCGTGCGTAGATATTAATAAAATATTATTGAATATGATTGATGTATAAAATATATACATGTTCAATATATAAACTTTCTGAATAAGTTAACGAATGATTCTTCTCTCTTCTCCCTGTTTGTCACTGTCGTTCCCATATTGTGCTCCATATTTGAACATTTTGTCATATGGAATGACGAAATCCACTAAAAGGGAAGTTCTTGGAGAACTCTTCAAAACTGATAATGTACTGTTTTCTACATTCGATCATAAATGGAATTGAATGTCAATTTAATTGAAAGTGCATATTGAGAGATTAAAAGCCTCTTCGAGAGCTTTTAAAAGTAGACGCTCTGAAAAATACAAAGCTGCGAGGAGGATCATGGATAAGTTTGAGAGTAAAAATGCTAAATGAATGGATTCCGCAATTTCCAGTTTTATTTACTATGGAACCTGAGCGAGAACATCTAACATCTTCTCATCTTGGTCGTCCAAGCCTTGAATTTCATGAGAAATCTGATCGCTCAAAGCGGCGGCAATCTGCAAAAATCAGTGCTGAACAGAAGCGCGATCCAGGGAAACTATAATTAGCTTCTCGCTATGCAGGAAAATGAACTGATAAGGAATATTTGTATACTATTCTCAACAAGGTTTCAGAAAACTTAGAGCAACCAAGAAAAGTTAGAAAATTGTTGGAGACAGCGGAGATTCTAATTCAGAAAAGACTGCTGAAGAAGCTCTTACTTTCCTTCTCGATAATTACCTAACTAAATCTGTGTACACAAATATACGGTTGGAAAGCAACATTTGTGGCGCTGATATTTGGCCGTCGTACAATTGTGTTAGAAAAGTTAAGATGCAATGTAGACCACCCGAAGAAAACAAGAAGACATTGGACCAGAATCATTATGCGAGCTGCACTTGGTTGCATAAGCTCAAAGCCGCTCTCAGTCCTGCTTTTAGAGGCAGCGAAGGTGCCACCGTCGCATCAGAGATCCCTCTAAGCTGATAGGTATATTCTAAGGAATTGCAGTTAGAAGTATAGTCCTATGGGCTGTGGGCTGCCCAGTCCTTCCAGCATAGCAGAGTGTATAGTCTTTCGAGTCACCCCGTGAAGGGTAGGGACTGATCCTGGCCCACAACTTGATAGCAGTCCCCTTTTCCACTCTTGTCATGAGGGGAAGGGAACTCTACTGAGACAGTAAGTGGACGAACCTTACGTCAAGCTTGACCGCTGATTCAAAGTCCTACGTCCTACATCTTTTGAGGTTGTCAAAGAATGCTCGTTCGGCGTTTTAGGAGATTTCAGGCTCTCTTGTCGATCTGTGATTGTCCAACGGACCCTAAATGTATCCAATGGCTCACCTCATAGGTTGTAGTTTGTTGGAGGCATGTTGATCCTAGGTCAAGATAAAGTTTTTCTGTATTCCTGCCCATAAAGGTATAAGAGGAAATAGGGAAGCAGACCAAGCAGCGCAATCGACCCTTCGTAATGGAGTCTGCTGCTAGAGGTATGCCGACGAGCAGTTTTTGTCCCTTATGCCAACATGATTTCAACATTGGACGGTTTGTGGTGGCCCTCAGGGAAAGGTTTTCTGAGCTACGTATTTTTTCAAGTCAATATTAAGACTCCTCGACCGCAGTTATGAGGCTTTCTGCCAAGGCACTACATTAACCTCTTCACGGAGCTTGAAACATCACAAACGGTTACAGGGGACCACTTTCTACTAATGGGGTATAATTTGTATTTGGACTACGACAACGGAGACAAATTAAAAGATCTGCAGCACTTTCTACACGACTGCTCCCCTCTTTCTGTGGGTAGGCCCGGCCTTAATATCTTTTTCATTCAAGTCAGCCTTTGTCTGCCCTCGGAATCGTTCAACACCGATATATCATCTTCAATCCTTCAATTGAGTAAGTGAGCGAGCTTGGTCGGTTTTTCGCTCGGAAGGACGCACTTTTCCTCCTTATTCCAAGCGGATGAGAATGAAACGACCTCCCGCTGGGGAACTAGACAATGTAAGTGAACGAGTTTGTATTTGTATTTGCAACCCTTGAGAATTCGTAACGATTTACAGAATTTGACCGACTTATACATTGCATTCACAAATTCCTCATGGTTTCTTGCTAAAAAGAGAATAGAGAGAAAAGAAGGAGGATAAGGAAAACAGATATGTAGATTCTTATGGTGAGTCAGGCTATGTCAGCTTTAATTAATTTTCATAAATAAGATTCCATAGATTTTCAAAAGATGAAAATGGATATCTCATGAACATTAATGGATACATGGTGACACAATGTAGATCCTGCAACCTTATCTTGAAAGAAAATGTACCTATGGACAGCGCTGGGCAAAGACACAGAAATAATGGTTATTTTTCCTTGTGTCTGATATTCACATAACTTAGCGATAAATTTCACGAAAGCCAACATTAGAAGCAGTGCGTGCCCTCTCACTTGAATAATGGATTGCAGTGAGGCATTACACAGAGCCATTATTTGCTACTTTTTAATAACCTGACGCATCATGTGAGTGTGAGCATCAGTAACTCCAATACTCCCTCAGTCATTTATTGTTCCTAAACGCGAATCAAATTCTGTAATTTCATCAGAAGGGACCACCTATAAATGTTGCTGCCATATAAATATAAATCATTCGGCGCTTGAACCATCTATTTGTGAAAACAAGCGTTTCCCCAAACAATACCTTATAATTTCAGTTCATTACTTCACGTCAGAGTTCTCAATATATAGAAAATTGGTAAGGGGGTGTTAAAAAGTCAATTATCGCTTAAATAAATCAAAAAATCGTTGACAAATAGTCTATTTTCAATACCCTTACATAATTCCCAAAAGATTTGTATTACAAGTATTTTCTACTCAAGAACAAATCCACGGTCGATCGGTTCCCTCCAAGTATTATCTCGTTATTCTACAACCCAGCGGCTGTGTCCGTCTTTCAAATATCTGTACTAGTATTCACCTACAATACTTTGTTATTTATAGAACACAAGGGAAATCGCAGTAAAACCCGCGTATAGTACAGTATAATGTTCAAACCTAATTTTAATCTGTATCCACCAGGACCCAAACTTGCGCTCTACTTTTGCTGAGGTTTAAATGCATCGTGCTAATCACTAGACCACAGTGCTGATTGTTCATGTACGATTAACTTTTTTCCTATTTCTTTGATGATTATTATGTACTTATGCAGAATTTTCAAAATTAACTGAAATAATTCGTTTAGCGATAATGTGGACCAACTCTTCTTTCATCAGATGGATGAGCCCAAGATGAATCTATCAATATCCTAGATCAAGGGTCTCCAACGCAAGGATGGCGCGCTTCTCCTTTCTTCCCCTTCTCCAAGCGCTTCATCGAGAATTCTTCCCTCGTTCCGACACGGGCTTCGGCTGACCACGCTTGACCACACCTACTTGCGCGCACTGTTCACACAGCCCGGCCGCCGAGGACCCCTTTCCACGTCGCGATCACCGCATGAACGCATCCAAGATGGTAGGAGAGTGGATTGACGAGTGACAGTTATTTACACCGTTGCTCACGCGTTGTGCACCTATGTCCTAGATATTGATGAAGATTTTGATAGTCGTCTATCTGAGAAGGACCAGAAGCATGAGTTTGAGACTTGTGGGAATTTTTCGAAGCAAAATGTTACTGGACATCATCATTAGGGTGATTTTGAGTCTTATACGTCTTATGAATTTTTAACACATCGTCAATATTGTGAGGTTGGTCATATAATGAGCTATGACTAATATCAAGGACATTTCGTTGATTGTGAGCAATGTGTTGCTGGTAATATCTATCGACGCTTTGTTGAGAATTATGGAGATAATGACTATCCCTTACTTGATCAATGTTGACAGATACTGCTTTATTGGCACCCATACTCAATAGAGGATACTCTTCAGTTGGTATAACATTCAAATTAGAATTCCGACGATATTCATAGTGTATCTCATCAATATTGGAGGTCGCTTTCCTCCTTTCACCAAAACTCATAAAGGGAAATTCTGGTTCAGTTGCTTTTGATGTCGAAGAGCTTGGTATTCCTGGACGCTGCTCCTTATTTTTCTGACGACTGTTGCCGTCCATAGCCAAACTTGCATCTTTAACGATAGAAATAAAATATGAGGTAAGATAAGGATTTTCATAATAACATTGTTCATAATATTATAGATAGAGGGTGCACAAAAAACAAAATGTTTTAAATTTTCTTCGCGCAGGGATAAGAAACACATTTTTGTCAATTCCTTCCGAAACGTAAACACCTGTAATAAATTATCTTATGACAACTTCATAGTGCATACGAATCTGTTATTTGATCAACTTCAACCTCCTGAGTCTCTTATATTGTACCCCAAGCAATACAAGTTTCCTATCGACATAAATAAGGAAAGCTAAGAATAAGCTGATGAGCCTAATTTTAGTTGTTTTATACAGTTGCAGAAAACTGATTCATTCTGAAGTTGGTAAACGATAATGAGCGATTTTCGCGGAAAGGACCTCTGGCACAGTATAACGTGTTTGCGTACACAAGGCTGTAAATCTCGAAGATATTTCTTTTAGAATTCGGATAAAAACCTTGAAAATAGTTGAAAGATAAAAATTACATGTTTCAAATAATTTTGATCAACAGGCTTATTCACAATCTTCACAACCTGATGTTTACTTTACTACTTGATAAGGGACATCCATACGAAAGCCTTATGTATGACTTTCTTCTTATTCTTTTTCATAAATCTTCATGAATGAATGAATCTGATCAATTTGCGTCTGGGTAACAGACCATGTTTACTAGATGTTTTTGGGGTCACTGAATCTGAATCCGAGGGCCAGGAAACGCCAGAACTTCGAGTTCTTGACATAACAACCCCAAGATACCCGATAAAATTTTTTTTTTCGAGTTAGGGTAGAAAAAAAAGATGTATTCTTATCCGATTCGGCTTTGAACTTGGAAAATATTGTTCCGAATTTTATGAGCTTGACTCTACTTGTTCCCAAGTTATGATGAAAAGATTTATCTGACACCTAACATACACACATGCATGCATGCATACATGCATACATAATACCCACATTCATACATACATACACGAACAGTTGTCGAAACCCCAATTTCCGGACTCTTAGAGTCGAATCATTTCGAGATATGTTGAGAAATAAAGTTTGAAAATCGTTTATTGGTCCAAAGCTTCTTTGATGCTATTACATAGTTCAGTCATAGTCAAAAGTTTATTGCGATAGCTTTTACCTTCCAAAAGCTGCATCGAAGCAGTCCCACATTTTTTAACATAAAATAGCCAAATACGATGAGAGAGTTTTACTTTTCACACTCATTGATTGGGCTCAAGTAAATATGATTGATTCTTGATAAAATTTTATGATAAGTTATTCAAACAATAAAGAAGATCATACGATTCATAAAAATCCCTTGCTTGGCCATATTACATGAAAAAAGTAGTAGAATTGCAAATTTTTATAATATTCGTTCAAATATAGAGTTCTCATCTCTTTCATGTTCAAAAAAATGCACTTCAAAAATAAAAGACAAAGATTTATGTTACTCTATTGATTGGCTGTCATCTTTTCAAGTATAAGGGCTTTTCCGCGCAATATTGTGATACCATAAAAGAAGCTCTGGAGCGTTTAGAAAAAAAGTTATTTTTAGATTCGTATTCCTTGTAAAATTTTTTCTCATTTTTCTATGCAACAAACATCGGAAGGTGGTCGGTACCTTTCAATATTAATTTTAGAAGTATAAAGAAAAGGGATCTATTATTTAGAAAAAAGAGAAATTTGGTGAGCGCGAAAAAAATTGATTGAAACATTAAGGTCTTCGGGCTACCTTATCGAACATACTATTACGTACCGAAGAAAAAGAAAATGACCACAAATATGCTGAAAAACTCCGTAGCAATCATTTTAATTGGTTGAAGAAAACTGAACCTTCCTGGAGATCGTTAACGATAATGAGCCAATTTTTCAACAAGTTTTTGATGCGTATGAAAGGTAAACTTCTAAACCAGCCACACAGCCTCTGTACAAATGAAACGTATTCACTATTGACATGAAGAACACGGCAATTCTAATGACACATGATTTTCTTTGCGTAAGAGTTTAAATATGCCAAATACGCTCTCTGATATTTTTGAGCATATAATATTTCCATATTTAGAGCTTCTGACATAGAATGTTGAGATATGCATTTAATTTGAATTTTGATTTATTTTCAGTCTTAGGACTACATTACCCCATATCTATATACAGGCTTTTATGTGATTCTCTTTCCATATTTTCATCGGAATTGGTATTTGTTTTGTTTAATAATGAACTAAAGTTTTTAGTCCGAAAATTATCCAAAAATTTGTTATTACTCATATCAAGGAATGAAGAGTAGATTTTCTTTTAATCGTAAAAAATAAGATTAGAGAAAATTGATCGAGTGGTCACTTGGTCATGGGGCTAAGGCATGAGCTTTGGACCCACGCTACTGTCTGGTTGTGGGTTCGATTCCCGCCTTGCACTCAGGAAGAACTTCGGCGGGCCACGGAGAGTCGTGAGCCCGGCACCTCTAGAGTTCTTTAAGTTCTCCAAGTATTAAGTAGCTATTGCTCTTGGTGGTTCGGAACCCACCGTAAACTGTAAGTCCCCCTCACCCCTGAGTTAGTGGTGAGGTGTGCATAAGAATAGAGAGAAGGTTATGCCGAGACTCTCAGAACCCGTAACAGGGAGAGAGTATAAACCAATATTCCAGATTAGAGAAAATTGAACAAGATTTCTTGCAAAACGTCACAACAGACGACGGAGAAAGGTTGTCTCGCAAAACTCTAAAAATAAATGCGTAGTAAACTGGAAGAAAGTTATGAGACACGTTGAAGATGAATAAACTGAAGTTTATAATATTCGCGAAACTACGAACATGACGTGAAGCAAACGTGTACAAAACGCACATCAAACATGAAATACTGAACCCATAAGTGTGAAATTAAATGTCGAATCCCGAACATTCCGTCTGACCCGTCGTAGGACGATAAATTTGACGGCACTGACACTGTTGCACTAAATACATTTTAGCCCGCAATGTTATAAGCACGGTGGCAACATTTTGAAAACATATTTGTTGCAAGGAAAGAATGATGAGAGGTTACTATATGAGCCAAACCGCAGTCTATTGCTGAATTATGGCAGGCCATGATCCGACGGATAACTGTCTGGTAGGCTATCGGCGTATCTTTTGCTTCTTTCTTCAATCCCTCCATAATGGTGAATAAATAGACATCTGCTCCTAGCGGGATGTCAGCCTCTTAAGCCGATGGTAGGATTGATCCATGATGTTTCTGTTACAGATGGTTTCCCCAATGATCGCGGATCATGGACATCACCAGGGTAGGGCAGCGAGACTTATCCTTCTTGACGAGGGAGTGGGAGTTTCTCTGCCGAGGCCTCTTAGATGATGAAGACTTGTGAGCATGGATCATCAATGCTCGGACTTGAAGTTTTGGTCCAGTCGGTGACGTTAGGTAGGCTAAGGCTGTGACAACTATTGTCGATGATCTATAGCCTCATAGCGGTTCTGTCATGTGTGTTGTGAATGAAGCATTGGCATTAAAAATGGAAGGCGTTGCTGTCGCCTCATGCACAGATGAGCCATAAAGTACCGAGTGATGCTTCAATGAACACTTATGACTCCATTTATTAGATGGACATACAGAAACAAGATATCAGCCCAAACAGTTTGAGCAAAGTTGCTTCGATTTAACAAACGCTTGTCATTGTTCTAGAGATTGTTACTAAATTCCTGACACTGGAATAATAAGAATGGTCCTAGGCGGAAAAAGCTAACATTGGGTTTGGCAATGTTTACCATATGAGACTTGAGATTTGCAGATTTTCCTGAATTCAAAGAATGAAAATCCTTTGAGAGTTTGGACGGTGAAGCTACCCAAAGAGCTTCCAAAATCCTGATTCTGTCGTTGAGGAAGGTCAATGATCGGTTGAATCTTTAAACCTCCGATGCTACCCTCTGAATCTCGAAAGGATGTAACACCCGATTTTTCAACAGTACGATAAACAAGCAGATCATTCCACTGGTCAACTGGACACTTGAATGCCTTCAAAGCTTCGTCAGAATCACAGATTCTTGAGGTCACCCTTGAAAGTTCTGTAGCAGGTTCCTGACACGTTGTTCGAAGAGGGAGAAAGCTGAATTTATAAAATGTTACAAGAACACGTTTTTATAATTTCCTTCCAGCAATACCCAAGATCGACAAATGTTGTTACCAGTTATTAAAATATTCCAAAGTAAAAGTTCGGCCTCGCGTCCTTATCTCGTCTTCAGACGATGGAGTTCCTGAACAATGGTTATGTTTTCCTGGTCGATGGCGAGTACTGATAAAGATCTCTAAAGTTTTACCGGTCAGTGTACTTACTAGAAAACTGCGGAAGATCTATTTGTGGAATTTGAGTCTTCAGTGAATTATTAACTGAAGAATTGGACAATCAAGGTAAAACAGGATTGGGCTCAAGAGATTCGGACATAGTTCTCAGCTCAATCTTCTGTAAGGATTATGTTTCTGCTGAAGATTCAAAACAGTACGCTGCGGCATACGCAACACTTTTGTGCTCTTCTGTTCACCAACAATGCAAGCAACATGATTCATTTTCATCTTTGCGCGGTAGCTTTTAATTATGTCTAATCGCGTTTGAATGGCATTTGCTGTCATCATCTCCTCACTTCGCTTCTTGAGATAAGTGACACTTTGACTGTTGAAATTATCCAGTTCAGCTTGCCTTGTGATCAAAGTCTGAATCGGGGAGGCGATTTTTAAAAAGGTCTCGCGTTATCACGGTGCTATGGAATAAGCTCCAAGGACGGTCCTCGGTCTCACTCTGCCGTTTATTCACGGAACCAACCAGATTTTGCAAATAATGGACAATGGTAACTTAATATTTACAGTCTCTATTCCTGCCCAGCCCGAAATGCCCGTCTCTTTGCCAGTCCTAACCACTGGGCCAATATTGGTCCAATATTGGTAGACGACGGTCGTCTACCAGTTTTAGCCCAATGTCGGCAAAATGAACGCGCAAACATTGGCCCGGTTGTCGATATAAAGTACAACAGTATGCTGGCATGCGATACTGGGCCGATATCGGAAGAACAAACGAACCAATACTTGCCCGGTTGTCAATGTGAAGTACAACAGTATGCTGGCAGGCGATACTGGCCCGATATCGGCTAAAAACAGGCCAATACTGGCCTGGTTGGCAATTAAAGACGAACAAATGCTGGCAGTCGTTATTGGCCTAATATCGGCAAAACGAACGGGCTAGTATTGGCCCAGTTTTTGATTCGTAGACCAGCCAATGCTGGCAGCCGTTATTGGTACAATTTAGGCAAAACGAACCAACCAACATTGGCCCGGTTGTCAATATAAAGTCCAACTGTATTCTGGCAGTCGACACTGGGCCAATATCGGTCGAAGAAGCGGGCCAGTGTTGGCCTGGTTATTGATTCATAGACGAGCCAATGCTGGCAGCCGTTATTTGCCCAATATCGGCAAAACGAACAAACCCCTCGAAAGTCTCTCTTTTGTCAATTTTCTAGGTTGCAAGTGGCATAAATAAAATATAATAATTCTAATGACCGGGGAACTTAAGATTATCATCATTGTCACTGGCACTACTATACGACAATCTTCTTTTTCGCAAATGGCGAGATTTTTCAATTCTATCATATGAAGATATGATTTATGAAATTGTAGAATATTTGTTAATCACGTATTGTATACGCATACGTATCAAAATCTCTTGTGCTTTGTGTGCGAGTGTGTGGCGTGCTATTCCGTGCTCTGCTCTGTGAAAATTTCGATAATAGTTGGAACACGAAACAAAAAACTCGGATAATTTATTCTCTCGATTGTCGATGAATCAGAACAATTTTTCTTATTTAAATAAGGAGAATGGCTTCATTTGAAGAGTAGGTACACATATTGAATCTCGAAATAATATTATTTTCCTTTTTCTCGATCTAATGTTCGATTCTGTTGGATTTCCTATAGCACTGACTAACTTAAATTCGTGCTTACGGTTCGTCTATCCGCAACTCAAAATAGGTTAATAGTACAGCACCGTGAAGTTAGGGCCCGAGCGGTAGCGAAGTTTATAAGCACGGTGCCATAATAACCTGTTTGAGTCAAATTCATTTTTAATACTTTCAATTCTACTTACTTACCTGATCCACTAAAATATGAAACAGTGTATATAGTATTTATTACTAATCTTCTTTCATTTCAAATGTAGATTGATGGAAAGTACACGTTTTGTGGTAATTTGCTTTCTACCTCTTCCAAGAACATCCAAGAAAAAAGTCGAACTATTGCCTGCGTCATGGATTTTACAGAAAGGAAAAAACTGGTTTCATAGATACCCCCATCTTCAAGAGTACCACAACGTCGGGAAAATGGTTAAAATTTTGCGACCATGCTCCAGAAAATGAAAGGACTTTTAGATACAAATATTGTCAGAATGTGGTACGTATGAAAGTAAATAAAACACAGACTTTTTAAAAATTCAGTTTATACATATATTATCAATATTTTATTTTATTTTCATTGGAAATATGAACAAATTATATTCTATGTCACATACACATCACTACTCAATAAGTAAATCAATACATACATTAATATATAATTTGTTGACTGAACCAAAACTAGGATAAAATTTATTTGATTAAAATACACGTCAATATGCAGTTTGGAATTTACTGGGGAGAAAAGCAAAGTGGAATCAGACATTTTTTAGAGAATGAATGGAGGAAATGAAGAGCAAATTTGACATCTACATGTCTTTTTGATGTGTCATTTTGCAAAATTTACAGTAATATGTCAATGACAGGAATTCGGTAGAAAAAACCGATTTGACTTCACTTTTGCGAATATTGCAATTATTTAGAAAAAAGCTTTCCTTCACAGTAACAAAAAAATGAAGCTCAACCCTTGAAGCAACGGAAAACAACGATTTGTTTCAAATATAACTCAAATTCTACCTAATTATTATCAGAATTCGATGAAAAAAAAAAAATATAAGAAACTTATTTTTAAATGAGTCTGAATTCTAACAATAAATTGAGATTATCATTGATAGTCAATGACAACAATGAAATGCCAATTTTCAATGCCAGATTTCAATGCAAGAACAGGAGATAGAGGAGGAAGGGAATGGGGAGAAGAGCGAAGAAGAAAATCCAAAGACAAGATAATTAATGGGGAAGGGAAGAAATTGCTAAGATGCTTAGAGGAAATGGGATGGTTTATCATGAACGGATATATAGAGGGGGATGAGGAAGGTGAATATACACGGCTGGGAGGTGAAAAGGGAACGGTCATTGACTATGTGATAGTAGACGACGAGGTAACGGAGAAGGTCAAGAAACTAGAGGTAGGAGAATATATAGATCCTGATCAGTTTCCACTAATACTGACGAAAAGTGAAAAGAATAGGAAGAGGGGATTGGGCAATAGATGGGAAAGAGCACTTTAAAGAGGAGCTGAAGGATGTAAGAATGGGAGATGGAAATGTAAATGAAGAGATGGAATCAATGGTAGGAGAAATAAAAAAAGTGTTAGAGGGAACAAGCAAGAAAAAAGTAAAGGGGGGAGGGAACGCAAATAGATGGGATTAAGAATGTAGAGAGAAAAAGAAGGGCGTAAGGAAGGAACTAAGAAGATGGAGGAAAGAAAAAAGTAGTGGAGATGAATATAGAAGAAAAAAGGATTATGCTGAAATGTGTGACAAGAAAAAAGAGGAGAAAAATAGAAGGTTTGGAGAAGAGGTGGAAAAGGTTAGAACAGAAGAAGAGGTTTGGAAAGTAGTAAATAAAGGAAGAAAAAGAAAGAAAAGGGTAAACCAGGATATTAGGATGGTAGAATGGAAGAAGTATTTCATGGATTTGCTAGGAGGAAGAAGAACGAGGAAGAAGATATAACAAAAGAAGAAATAATCAATGTGTTAGGAATAATGAAGGAGGGGAAAGCTCCAGGTCTGGATGAAATTCCAAA
>WSXT02214689.1:0-17414 GCA_011762715.2 Neuroterus valhalla | reverse complement strand
AAATGGTTATACACAATAATACATTGTTTATATAAACATGTTTGTTAACTTGCAATAATTATTATCTTACTTAGTGAAAAGTGGACAAAAACCATAAGAGTTTAGAAAAAAACCGCAACTTTTCAGCACTTATCTAAGAGAAGAAAGCCGTAAACAATAATAATTTGTCCACACAATTATTTTTGTTGAATTAAATTAAATATTATCTCACTTCAAGTGAAAAAAGGGCAAAATAATAATATTTCAGAAAAAACCGCAAGTTTCTATCATTAGCAAAGAAAATATTGTTAGCGATGATAATAAATTGTTTAAAACAATCATTTTTTCAACATGAAATAATTATTACTTTAATCTAATATAAAAGTGATAAAAAGTTAGAAATTTCAGGAAAAAACCGCAACTATGTAGTTTTAATATAGAAGAAGATAGCTATAAAAATTTACAATTTGTTAAAACAATTATTTTTGCAAAATTAAATTAAATAATTACTTACTTTAAATGAAAAGTGGACAAAAAGTTGAAAATTTCAGAAAAAACCGCAACTTCGTAGCATGATTCTAAAAGTATATTGTTATAATTATTAATATATTGTTTAAAAAATTGTTTTCGTTAACTTTAATTGATTATTACCTCGCTCTAACTGAAAATTCGGAAATAAGTTGAAAAATTCAGAAAAAAACATGACTTTCTACGTTTTTTCTAACAGAAAGTTGCTGAAAATAAAATTAAATTGTTTAAACAATTTGAATAAACATCTAATTATCAGTACAAAGTAGTATTTCATGTATTTGAAATCTGCGGGGGTTTTTCGGGACCCTATAAAACAAACTTATGGGGGTGATATTTGAAAAGTAATATTTTATTTTCATTCTGTGACTAATTGTGAAGAGAAATTGTGAATTTCGAACGCGATTCACCTAATATAGAGAATTCTGAATAGAATTTACAGAAACGTTTTTTTTAAGGGGCATACGTGTTAAAATATCTTTTTTTCTTATGGGAAATACGTGTTAAACTTCATGGGGTTTGCCCCACCTCTAAAATTTTTGTTTTCAACAAAAAAATGCGTTTTTTTTTTGTGAATTCGACAATTCAAATTCTTGTTAAGAAATCATGTTTTTATTGAAATTCGTCTTTTTTTTAATACATTATTCTTCTTGGTATACAATCCATATTTGTTGTGGAAAATTTAATTCTTTGGTAAAAGTTTATTTTGAAAGTTGAAAATTATACTTCTTGTTGAATATTGATCTATTCCCTTGAGGATTCAATTATTTTATTATAAGTTCTTAATTATTCGTTAAATTTGACTAGTTCGAAATGTTTTTTTTCTGGTTTGAAAATATTTTTTTAAAGTGATCTGAGTGATCTATTCCTGTTAAAAATTGTTCTTTAGTCAAAGATTTTCCCTTCTAGGTCAAAAATTCAGGTACATAGTTGAAAAATCAACTTTCCTATAGAAAGTTTGATTATTCTGTTTGAAATTAGTCTACTTTTTTTGAGGATTGAAAATTCATTTTTACTAGTACACTGGACTTTCACTGTTTCACTGGGAGTATCACCGCTTTGCCAGTTCATAACGCGCGTGTTGTAGTTTTACTTAAAAGAAATTGGAACTTGTTGAAGATCGGGGTGCCAACTTCACAACGGTACACTCAATCCTTCAGTTTTTTTTAAAGACCCGCGCATTCATGACCGGCAATCTTAATTTGAAAGTCCTATTTTTTACTTTAATCAGAAATGAGTAAAGCCTTGGATGCGGGAGTCATTTCGCTCATTTTTTTTTTAATCTTTTCAATAGATCTGTTTACTCAAATTTTCGAAGCAATTTTTTTTTTGTTCTACTTATTTTTTTGTGTACTTCCTGATGTAGATATATTTAGTAGATTGTTGGCCATCCTGACAAGAATTGGAATGGAATGATTTCTGACAATCAGCTGTTTTACGTTCAAAGTACAACACTGTCAAACACTGTGCAGTGGAAATTGTGAGCGGAGGTTGTAGAACTCGAATAGAACATTTTTAAAATAGCCGAAAATGATGCGAGCAGCAGCAGATCAAATGATAAGAACGTTTTCAGGAAATACATCTGGATTATGTAAACGATTAGAAGGAAAAGTTGCGATTGTAACTGCATCAACGCAAGGGTATGATTTAAAGAAAAATTGCATCATTTGTTATATCTATGCTGACGTCAAAAAATTATTTTTAAGAATCATAATTTTTTGTTTTAAAAATTGATCAAGCGGATTATGTTCTTGGTTAATTATTAATATTATAAATTGTTATAAAAATTTCATACCTACATTGAAAAAATATTATTATGAATCTAACAATATTAATTTTATTGATAACGTTCGAGATATCAGTAAATCGAACTGTAGACCTGATTTGACATACGAGATAAAAGACCTTAATAATAGAAATTACTAAGCGTACGACTTTGAACATTTGCATTTCTTTAAAGATCAATAAACTTTAAAACCTTGAATTGAGGCAAAGTTGAGATTTTAGCACTTTCAAATTGTTTACGATTCATAGATACTTAAATTATAATTAATCATCTCCGTGTTTTCGAAAGTGTTTCAAACCAATTTGAAAATTTCAAGGTTTAATCTTCATTTATAAAAATCAATCGTACAATAATGTAAATCGAAACACTTATAACTTAATAATTTAAGAATTCAAAGTCTTAAATATAGAGCCTTTAGAATAGACTAGATGTAAACTAAATATCAATTTAAACCTTCAACAGCACAAAATTGTACAACTTTGATTTTGCGGCACTAGAACTATTTAAAACTGACTTCTTTAAAAGTTACAGTTGTTTAAATTCAGAGCGTCTACCCGTGGGATGTTTTTCAATTTACTTGGTCATATACCTGTTTCCCCTCGGTTGATTGTTATAATTTTTTCCACTTGATTTTGAATATTTCAAAATATTTGAATGATTTCAAAAGATGAAAAAAATTTTTCTTTTATTAAAAGATTCCTGAATTGAAACAGCCGATATTTTGAAAAAGAATTTTTGTTCCTAAAAATATTATTCTGAACGGGAATTAAATAATTATAGTTCTTACTTAAAAAATTTTTTGTTCAATGCCCTTTTTTTTAATCAGGATAGAATATTTTATTTCATGTCGAAAATTCTCTCTTACAACTCAAATTATGTTACTTAACGATTCTCAAAATTTTGTTTGACTTTGAAAAAATCTTGTATTGGAACAGGCAATTTTGGAAATGAATCTCTGTCCCTTAAAACTAAGATTTTGGATTGAAACAGATTATTTTTCAAAATGATTTCAATGCTGAATTAGAACGATTCCTTTCTCGTTTTATGAATCAGTATAGAAATTATTAATCCCTATCAAAATTTATGTGTTCTAAGTCAAATAATAGAACTTCACGAAAATTGGAAATATTTCAAAAATTTTCTTTGGAATTAAAAGATTTCTGAATGGAAACAGGGGATCCTGGAAAAGAATTTTCGTTCCTGAAAATTATAACTCTGAACTGGGGCAGAGAATTTTGTAAAATAATTATAGTTCTGAATTGAAACAATTTTTTAGTTGTCTTTTTTTTCAATCAGTATACAAATTATTATTTCATGTCAGGAATTCTCTGTTCTAATTCAAATAATATAACTCCATGAAAATTTCAAACGATTTTACAAATTCGGTTTAAAATTAAAGAATTTCCGGATTGGAACAGGCTATTTTGGAAATGAATTTTGCTTCCTAAAAATTATAACTCTTAATTGGAACAGAGTATTTATTGAAATAATTATAATTCTGAACTGAAACAGTTTTTAAGATTTTGTTTCTAAATTAGTATAGAAATTATTATTCCATGTCTAAAATTCTCTGTTATAAGTAAAATATTATTACTTCACAAAAATTCGAACGATTGAAAAATTTTTGATAAAAATGAGAGATTCCTGGAAAGGAATAGGCAATTTCGGAAGATAATTTTTGTTACTAAACATTTTAACTCCGAATCGGAACAGATAATTTAAAAAAATATATTATTCTGGATTTGAACATTTTTAAAATAACATTTACATTTTTAATAATAATAACATTTTTTTTTTATTTTTAAAATTAATTCTCTCTTTTCAGATCAGTAAAGAATTAATTATTCGATGTCAAGAATCCTCTGTTAAAAGTCAAATAATAATATTTCCAAAAAATTATTTGTATCAAAGCTTAAATTATGATTATTAGGAATATGATTATTTACTGAAATCTCCTGTTTCAAAGTTAAAATTTTTATTCTCCATATAAATTAACTGTTCTGAAGTGGATATTTTAATTCTCCATAAAAATGTCCTGTCCCAAAGTCAAAATTCTAATCCTTTGCGGAAATATCATCCTTTTCCAAAGTCCAAATTTTAATTCTTTACGGAGTCGAAATTGTAGTTTTTTTACAGGAGTTTCCTGTCCCAATTCTTAAAACATATTTTATTACTGAAATTCCATGTCGTAACTTATTCTCTGTTTGGAAAAATTCCTTTTCGGAGAATTTCCTATCTCAAACTCAAAATTATAATTCTTTGATGAAATCTCTGGTCCTGAATCAGAATAAGGTATAATTCTTTTAGAAAATTAATTCTTCGAACTCAGAATTAGAGCAAGAAAGAAAATAAAAAACACTTTTAATTTGCATATTGGTACATTTTAGAGAAAGATACTGGTCAATAAATAAAATTGCAGGTAATTTCCCGATGAACAAAGTATTTAGAATTCTAGAGTACATTTTTATTTAAAATTAAACGATTTCAAATTTTAATGTGCTCTAAATGGGAATTTCAAACTCATACTTTCATAATAATCAATCAATAAAATACGAAATTTCCTTTTTAGAATTGGATTCTCTATTGCTAAACGATTAGCACAAGAAGGTGCTAAAGTTATGATCAGTAGCAGAAAAGAAGCTAATGTAAAATCTGCGGTACAGCAATTACTAAACGAAGGATTACAAGTATCTGGTGTCGTATGTCACGTAGGAAGTCAAGAAGATAGAAAACGACTCTTAGAAGAGGTTTCAACTACAAAAAATCCCATAGCTTAAAAATTCTATAAAGAAAATTCACTTTCTCGATCACGAGAATTTGGACTTTTTGGATATCAAATATAAAACATGATTGAATCTCAAATTTTTTAGACGAAATCCAAATTCGGAGGCTTGGATATCCTCGTTTCGAACGCAGCCGTGAATCCAGCTGTCGGTCCAGTTTTGGATTGCAGTGAAGATGTTTGGGACAAGATTTTTGACATCAACGTCAAAAGTACATATTTGCTCATGAAAGATGCCCGACCTCTTCTCAAACAAGGCAAATCCCCTTCGATCATTATTATTTCATCGATTGCAGGGTATCAACCCTTCGGTGTAAGCAATTTATTTCCTCTTTGTCAAAAATATTTTCATGATTCAGTTACACACCTGATTTGAATTCACGATTTCCATTTCCAATACTCAATCTTTAGAAAAAGATAAATCTCGAAATAGTCGATTGGACACGACTGAAGTCAGTAGAACGCGAAATAGGGCTGGAGGAGGCGTTGATTTGATAAAAATTGGAAATAATTGAATGAGACGGACTCAAAGAATTAACTATCCAACAACGAATAGAGAAAATTTTGTTTCTCCTTTCACAACTACAGACATTTTTTTTCATAATCTCATTTTAACAATTAAACTGTTCCAAGAAAAGCATCCAAAGATGCATCATTTTCTATGATACACATTAGATATTGAAGAATTTTGGATTGCAAATGGTAAAAATTGAATGATTTTTAACTGTGATTCCTTAAAACTCAAAGATTATAATTATTGAAGAAACAGAAATCTTGGAAGTTGAGTGATTTTTGATTCTATATTTTCAAAATTCAAAATTTTTAATGTTGCCTCTTAAAAATTCTAGAACTTGAAATCAAATCAATCAAATAAAAAAATTTGTATTCATACATCAAAATTGAAGAATTTCCAATTGTAAATCTACAGAAGTGAACTATTGAAATAAAATGTTCCAATTTACATACCTCCGAAGTATAAATCTTGGTAATTCAGTGATTTGCAACTTTGTATTTTCAAAATTTAAGAATTTGTAATTGCAACTCTATTAAATTGAAGACTTTTTAATTCAAAAAGTTAGAGATGGAAGATTTTAACTTCTTGAATTAGTTTCTGAAAATTAGACAAGCTTTGAGTTCCACATTGCAACATCCTGTAATTTTGATTGGATTATCATTCAATCATTTGAATTGTAAATCTTCGGAAATGAATCAGCCCAAGAAGAAATGTTTCAAATTGCACAACTTGAATATGAATCTTAAAAATTGAGTAATATACAACTTTGAACTTACGAAGTTCAAGAATTTTCAATTGCAACTCTTCAAAATTACAGAACTTAGAATTTTCAATGTTTAAGATTAAAGAGTTTTTCACTTTAAAGGCTTTTTATTCAAAATAAGGAAGTTTTGGGATTTACAATTTAGAATTGTAAATTCTGAAATCGAAAGAAGCAATTGTAAACGTCTTCAAAATGGGTCAGTCGAAAATTGAAGACACCAGTAAGACTTAGAATACTGAAATGTCTTCTTAGAATATCATATTACGGTAGTAATAAAAAAACACGTGTAAAAATCACTATTTCTGTTTCTAATCTTTTTCTTGTATCTGATTTTATATATTAAACATAAAGTACTTTATGCGATTCTTTTTATGGCAGGACCACATTTATGTGATTGAAATTATTTGTAAATGATTATTCACTTTTCCTCGTGGTATATACTGTTTCGAAATTATAATATTCCATAAAAAAGTAGTTAGCCGTTTTAAAATCATTCCCGAGAGATGAAAGTTCTATTAGGAAAACGCAAAAGGCTCAATCGTTTTCAGTCGTGTTGATACAATTGAGATACACAATGCGGCACAGTTCAGATGTTCGTTTTATCGTTTTTTATTGATATGAACACTATTTTAAATGTTTCCATTCAAATTGTATAAAAGGGATAAAAAAGAGAAGAGAAAAAAAACAAACTTCAATTCTCTTTTCTTATAATTTTCTCTAGTCAAACAAACCTGAGTCAGGAAATTTCCGTGAAACTGAAGTTGAAGTTTAAACAATTCTGTATGACTGTTGTCACTGAAAATATTTGAGGCATATTAAAAAAGATATTATTTTTGCATCAACGGAATTGATCTCCTGGGTGTAAGGTTGTTTTTTCGACCGAATGAAAAATTTATAGCGGTCAAGGAAAATGAAAAATTGGTCAGGGAAAAATTCGAACTTACGTTTTTGTAGCAACTCTGCCAACAATTTCTTTGTTAAATTTGAATGTTGGTAGTTGAAGAATTTGAATTTTTCAGTTATTGGGCGTCTACTCTATTAGCAAAACTGCTCTACTTGCATTGTGCAAAGCCACTTATGAAGATCTCGCAGGAGACGGAATTCGTGTAAATTGTATTGCCCCCGGGGTAATAAAAACCAAGTTTTCACAAGCGGTAAGTCTCATTTGACAATATGTAAACCTGAAGTTACATTTTCTAATGTCCTTAATATTTATTTATTATCTAGTGCAGGAAAAGCGTGGAAACAGATTGCGAAAACAAATTCCTGGTTTCTAATCATTTTTCTTTGCAGATGTACCAGTCAGAGTCGATGGAAGAAACGACAAAATCCAAAATTCCAATGGGCCGATTGGGCTTACCTGATGAAATGGGAGGCATCGCTGCATTTTTGGCCAGCAATGACGCTTCCTACATAACAGGAGAGACAATAGTTGCAAGTGGGGGAATGCCATCTAGATTGTAAAGATCTCAAAATTCCATAAAAGCCTAACTACTGTGTAAATGATATAACGAAAGCTCACCTAATGAAGATAATTTCGTTCTTCCTCGACTGAGAAAATAGCTTTTGTACTACTAATGTTGATTTCTTAATAAATATTTTATTACAGTATCTCTCGTTACTATTTTTTTCGAAAAAAATCTGCATGCGAAAACCACTCGCGTCTGAAGTGAAACTTCAGCAACGGCGAAACGATGCAAACTTCAAACTGTTGGGCTAAATAACTTTACTTCTTTTAGTAATACGTCTGTCCTGCGATTTACCTTTCTCTCCCCTTTTCTTATTCTTTCACCTGCAAGTTTCACTTCCAACTTGAATGCCTTCTCAAACCTGAATTTTATCTTTGTAGACCACGCAAGTTCAAAGTGAAACTTGGAAGTGAAAAAATAAGAAGATGATTTCCTGAAAATCAAACTAATTTGTTGAAGACTCATTTTTTCTCGAAAATTTTACTACTTGGTTGAAAGTTGGATTATTGAAAAAATGCATTTTTCAAATGAAAGATACATCTATTCCCTTGCAGGTTTGAGATCTGTGTTTAAAATTTGTTACATTTTTGGCTTAAAGTTAATTTTTGATCAAAAATTAAAGTATTCCATATTTGGTTGAAAATAAGTATTTTTTATGAAAATATTATCTTATCAGTTGAGAATTTAACCATTCAGTTGAATGCTAAACACTTTTTTTGAAAACTCTTTTTTGCTGAAGATTCATCATTTTTGTTAAAAGTTTTAGTTTTGCTCATAAATTTAGCTATTTTGTCAGGTATTTGTTCTTTTTAGTTGAATTTAAATGTTTTCGATTCTAATTTCAGGTATATTTTGATTGAAAATATCAACTATAACATGTTTCGTTGAGATAATATTTCTTTTTTTGTTATTAAAAGATTTTTATATGAAAGTCCTCTTTTTGGTTTGGAAATACAACAATCAACTAGAGAATAATTTTTTACGTAAAAGAATGAACTGCTTGGTTACAAATTTAACTAGTTCTTTTTTTTTAAATTTCCATACTTGGCAGACAATTTATTTTGTTTTTATGAAATTATATTTTTCTTTGAAATTCGTATTTTTGACGAAACATTAATCTTCTTTCACTATTTGGTTGGGGTTTGAACTATTTTGTTAAGAACTGGTGTTTTTGCGTTGAATTGAAATAGTTCAAAACTCGTTCCTTTCTTTGTTGGAAGGTAATTTTAAAATTGATTTGTGTATTATATTTTTGAGTGAAAACTTTTGTTTTTTTAGTTGAAAATTCCATCATTCGTTTATGAATTTATGCATTTGTTAGAAATCATCTTATGATAGAAAACTAGTCTTATTGGGTAAAAATTCATTCTCGCAGGTCAAAAATTCAGGTACTTGTTTAAAAATGCATCTGTTTTGTTGGAAGTTGAATTATTTTTCAGAAAATTGAGAAAATTGAGTTTTCCAAAGTCATCTTTCCTGGTGGAACATTCAACTGTTTTTTCGAAAAGTCGTCCTCCTGAATTACAAATTTGAGTTGAAACCGATATTTTTTTCAAGAAAAAAAGTTTGTCTCTTTGGCTGGACAATTAAACTTCTTTTTGCTAAAAATTCTCCTCTTGCTTTGTTGGCAATGATCTTGTGAGCTTGGAAATTGAATTATTAGGCTAAAAGCCCAATTATTTTGTAAAGAATTTGTCCCTTTGCATTGTAAATGTTATAAACGGTACAAAGCGTACTGCGCATTGGAACTAAGCGAGACAGCGAGACAGATTTTATTATCTTTATTGTATAAAAGTTATTGAAAATCCTTGTATTTACGCTGCTACAAGGACTAAAGTAACATATTCACATATAAACAAATCAAGAACTCCTTGAAAACTCAGAGAAAGTTAAAATTAAATATTTCATTAGTCTAAAATTTCTACAAATTTCACGACAATTCTCCACATGAAGTAATTACTACTTTTTGCGTCGGAGTTCCTCCCTTGGTCCCAAACTTCTCCATTTTTTTAAGAACATCTAATCCACTGAGGACGTGACCAAACACGACGTGTTTATTATCCAACCATTCTGTTTTTTGAAGGCACAGGAAGAACTGCGAACCGTTGGTATTTGGTCCGGAATTCGCCATAGATACTGTTCCAGGTCCCGTGTGTTTCAATATAAAATTCTCGTCATCGAATTTCTTTCCATAAATTGACTTACCGCCCGTTCCATTGTGATTCGTGAAATCTCCACCTTGACACATCTAAATGGTCATTGAGGAAAATATTGAAAAAGGTTATTATTCGTCAAAAACTGATCTCGGGTTGTATCACCCGGTGTATAATCACCAGCCACGGACTAAGTCAAGTGCCTGGTGAAGTCAAGATGATAAAAATTTTTTTATTATTATTAGATTATTATTATTATTATTATACCATTAGGCCAAGTGTAGGGGTAGGAAGCAGGGATCGGTATAAGATCAGTCTCAGAATTCATTGCTTCTTTTTTGCGGACAGAAAAAACCTGTTTTTTTTTAATCTTAATTTTTCAATAATAAAAATCACAATTCTGATTTGGAACAGAGAACTTTGCAAAAGAATTTTGATGCGTAATTTGAATTAGAATTTTTATGAATTCCTTTTTTCTGAATCAGCATTAAAATTATTTTCTAAATTCCCATTTCATTTCAAAAATTCTCAGTTCCAAGTTAAATAATAAGTCTGCACGAAAATTTCTTGTCGTTAAGTCTACATTATAATCTTTGTTTTGGAATTCAGAAGAGAGAAGTTTCAAATATTGGCAAATTTTCATTTGCAAAAAAAAAAGGAATTTATGAATTCAAATGAATTCCGTTTAATTGAAACAAGAATTTTCAAAACTAACGAATATTGAATTGGAACAGGAACTGATTTATAAATTCCCTTTTTATGTATCAGAATTAGAATGATTTTCAATAATTTCCATCTACCAAGTCATAATTAAATTCAATTGAAAAATTCCCTGTTCCAAATAAAAATTATTATTCATGCAGTTTTTAATTATAATCCACAAATAAAGAAACTTCTTCCGCACAAAATTTGGAAGAGGAAAGTTTAAAATTTTCTGAATTCTCATTCGGAACAGATTTTTTCTAAACATCACTTCTTTAAATATGAATTGAAAATTCTTCATCAAAATTCCCGTCCGATGTGAAAAATGTCCTGTTTCAAGGCAAATTTATGATTCTTCAAATTTCACGTCGCAACTTAAAATTATAATTCTCTTCGAAAATAGCATGTTACAAGTTAGGATAATTTTGATTCTTTACGTGAATTTTATTATAGTTTTTTTCCAAATCAATGTCCCAAATCAGAATTGTAATTTTTTCGGAAAATTCCACATTCCAAGTGAGAAATAAGATTTCCTAAAAAAATAAGTTAAAATGCTGAGAAGCCTAAAAAGGATACGAAGTCTGGAATGATTCTGTGCAAGCTGCTTGACTGGTAACCGAATCCCTGTTCGTGTGTGCAAAGTTGTCGAAAGTTCTCTGCAGTTTTTGGAACAACATCAGCTCTCAGCATCATTATGATTCTTCCAAGTTCAGTTTTGCCCACGCTTATGTCGAAATACACTTGAGGATTTTGCTTCTTCTTTTGCCCGGAGGGAGGATCATCTTCGGTGGTTTTAGTGTTGCTTCCTTTTAGAGTTTCACCTGCATGTTCCTGCAACCACGTGTCGTCTGCCCAAACGGGTTTCGATGAACCTTCCTTGATCTTCTGTGGTTTAGCAATATTCACTCGGATTGTGCGGCCATGAAGTTCAGAATCGTGCTGAATATTTTGAATTTTATTATTCTAGGCTTGAAAAAGTCTTCTATTTGCTTTTGTAGATTAAAAAAAAATTGAAAGGTCTAATCATTAATTATTGTCTTACCATATTATCGATTGCTGCCGAAGCATCCTCGGCCGCTTCATATTCTATGAAAGCAAATCCTCTGTGTTTTTCTGATTCGTAATCTAAAGGAATTTGTATGTCGACAATTTCGCCAAACGGAATGAAGGCTGCACTAAGAACTTTATCGTCTACTTCTTCTGCTAAACCACCTGAAAAATTGGGAAATTTTTAATTTGCTGAGAAGCAGGCCGGAGATTGTCGAGAAATAAGTGGCAAGAACCTGATTACCTGATCAGGTATGAGGGTTCTTTTTAAAAATATGTCATATTTGGAAAAAAACTCTAAAACTAAGCTAAATTACACAAAAAACTGGGATAGCCAAAAGGAAGAAAATCAACTTCCAAGCGACATTGCAAATTCCCATCACGAATAAATATTATAAAGAAATCAGTATAGGGATGGATAATGATTTCCCTACGAATTTTTCGGAATTATAAGAAATAATCATTTTGAATTTTATCCAGAAAAGGACTGTAGGATAATCAGCACAATGGAATGAAAAATACAAAAATATTGAAGGGATAAGTGTGAAAAGTAGGAAAACTTCAAAGTAACGATTTATTTTGGACTACTCATAATCTGAAATGAATTTGAAATCTGTAGAAATCCCTTCACGACCTTTAACTCCCTAAAAATAAAACAAATTTCCATTAAAATCTTCAAAAAATAATTAGAAACCGAGTGAAAATAGTTCCAATATGAAGTAAATTGAACGTATTGATTAGATTTCTCTAGAAAAAAAGGTTTAAATACCTCAAAATCTTTGGGAATCCTGTAAATCGCCTGACATGAATAGAAGTCTTAAAAAATCCCTCAAATCTTGTAAAACTCATTGAAATCCTTTGAAATATTCGGAAAACCTACAAAATTCTTTGCGATTTCTCAATTTTTAAGGAATTACAAAAATCCTCCAAGTTTTGTATGTTCCATAATATCCTCTAAAATTATAAAGAAACGTAGAATTCCCTTGAAATTCAATTTGATTGTATTCATATAGTTCTCTAGTAATTCATTGAAATCCCTTGACACCTTTGAAAATATTGTTAAATCCGTTTAAAGCTTCAAAAACATTTTCAATCCGTAGACATCCCATGCACTTGTTTATTCCCTGTTGAATTACTTTGAAACAGTCAGAATTGTGTAGAAATCATTGTTAAAAAATCATTTGAAAATGGAAATCCATTGAAATCTTTGAAAATAATTAAAAATTCGAGTGGCCATAACTTAAATATATAGTAAATTGAGCTTATTCATTAAAGCTCATTAAACTCAATCAAATATTTTCAATTTTTGTGGACCAAATGTTTGTAGTCGTTAGGAATTTCTTAAAATTTTTTTTTTTTCTAATGTTCCCTAGAAATCGCTTGAAATCCTGTGGATTTCTTGAAATGATTGGAGGTTTCAAAAAATTCCTTCAATCCTGTCAAATTCATTGAAATCCCTTGAAAACTTTTAGGAACCTACCTATTTCAATGAAGATCCTATATGTGACGTGCGCCGAAGAAAGGGGGCTTACTCGGAAAAGTGGAATTGTTCAGGGCGATCGGTCAAAGTCGACCCGATACACGCGACTTGTGTGAGAGAGGGAAACTAAAAACTAAATTATCAGCAATAATAACGCTCGGAATTCATTTTCGATATTTAAAATTAGAAGAGAAACACATGAAGGATCAGAGGGTGCAAAAACCCTGATTTCGATTTTTCTAGAGTAAGCCCCCTTTCTTCGGCGCACCTCACATATATATTTCTTCATTTTATTATTATGATTATTATACCATTAAGCCAAACCCCTTTCGTGGTAAGCCATGAAATAATTTCAATTTTTTTCATGCACCTTGATTCCTAAAAATCATTGATAATTTTGTATATATGTTCCACGAAGGAACATAAGGAGACTTATCTAATGTATTTGATACTGTCGGACTTTTCCGGAATAGATCGTGCAGTCGCGAAATGGAATTAACAGTGCAAATTTTGATTTCTGCGCCTCTGTAGGCCATAAAGTGTACTGCACTGTTTTTATTTGACAGATCGACAGATGGAGGTTCGAAACCTCGTGACATATTGAAATGAAATTAATATTTAAAAAAAAAAAATTTCCTTCAGAATCGACGCTGCGGATACCAAAATCCGCTTTAAAAGATCGTCAAAGCAGAGAAACATTGAAAACAAAGTACATTTTTTCATTCGACAATATAGTGAAATAAAAAATTTACAAAAACTGTTCTCGGCGCGCAAAAAAAATGACGTTTATAAATCCTATGGCTTCTCGAACCACAGCAAAAGTACTTCATTTTAAAACTATTTTTAAAAGTATCACATTCAAAGTATCACAGCGAAATAACCTCACCACGATAAAACTTTAGGTTACGTGGTTGTCATGTGCGACCGGCAAAACAAAAGTACTTTATATTTTTTCCTGAAGAGGCGCGAGAATAAAAGAATTGCACCGTTTATTCTGCTTTCCGACTGCACGATCTATTCCGGAAAAAAACGATCGATCCATTTCATGATTCCTATAGGTGATATGTCTCCTTATGTTCCTTCGTGGTTTTTAGTCTCATTTTTCCTCCTACAAAAAAAACATGAATAACTGAACATTTTTTTCAATTAATCATGAGAAAAACCCAGGGTGGCCACTCAAGACTCAGAAGAAAATTCTCCATTGTTCCAGGTTATTTATATTCACAAATTCAAGTCTTCAAAACTGAACAATTTATAATATGAAGTATTCAAAAAAGGATCTCCATATAACGAATCAGTCAACGGTCACTTCAGGGTTAGACCTGTGTTGAAAATACGTAAAGAAATGGTATATTATTGAAATTTCAAGCTTACTATTAGGGTCCTAGTGGAAACGTAATTTCAGAATAAAATATTAAAACTGCCAATTAAGTTTATTACTGTGAAGACTGTAATTTTTTGTAAAAACTTTTAATCCCATACTTTCAGAGTTTTAGTAAGTGTCCGAATTCCAAAAAAAAAATTGTAGTGTTCAGAAGATTTTGTGTGTATAATTCTAGCTGGAATTTCGAGACTTTTATAACATTCAACGAGCAATTACAAAATTCGAATTATTAAATTTTTTCTTGATGTAAGTTACTGTGATAAGAAGAGCTCGAAACCGTAAACTTTCCCGGTGGAATCATTACTATCAAATAAAAGAATTCCAGAACGAACGTGTTCAATATCGCATTATTTAGAATGACATCAAGTGAAACTAAAACTGGTTGGATAAGTTTTTCTACTCCAAGAATTTTCAAATGTTGAATTGTGAGAAGTGGCCAGCCTCGGAAAGGGTTTCAAATTTATGTTCCAGCAAATTTGAAAGTGTCAAAAAATTAAAAGAATAATAATTGAATAATTTTATGAGTGGAGCCTTGAATCTTCATTGCTTATAATATTAAAATCCTCAAACTTTCCTGAAAATCCAAAATCGAATTTTAAAAAATGTGGTGTCATTGACCCCATAACAGCTATTGAATTTTCCGCCATGAGGCAGTGTTTACCAGCATCTATAAAATTTATCAAAAAAAGGGATCGAGTCTTTACGATCGCCAAAACATAATTCTTCTTCGTGAAATCGATCCAATCAATGATAGACATGTCACTGCAATCACTAGCGGGAATGGAAAAACTTTTCACAGCCATGTCGATCTGACTCAGAACCGGAAGTACTTAAGTTCGGTAACTGGGCAACGTTCCAGGGGAGTTTCAGGGAGGTCAACCAAACGAATCAGAATTCCCAAGAGTCAAACGGGAATAGAATGTCCCGATGAAAAAAAGGGTTACAGAACACCAAGTCGAAGAAGCTGTCTGACTGGTTTCAAGGAGAGCAGATCTTTATTTTCGCGATGTTCTGAAGTACAATGACATCTGCGATTCTGAAAATTGTATCACAATGGTGAAGAATTTTTTATGACACATCTCCGAATCCTTCATCTTTTCCATGCCTTATTAGATTTGGGAAGAAAGAAATGAAGCAATGAACTTGAACGGAGAAGCTCCTCTGTTTGCAATGTTGAATCTACAAATACATGCATCAATGTTTCATACTTGAATCGAAAAATACTTTCTTTTTAATATCGAAGAAGATTTAAAAGTGAAAAAAAAGAGAAAGTGTAACGAATGAATGCGAAATATGTTAACACAGATCCAAATCAGGGTTTAGACGCGCATAGTATCGACATTAGGAAAGATAAAGAAAATAACAAATGCTTTGATATGCGACCTAAAAAAAATAAAGATGCACCTCCTTTCCAGTATTCTGCTCTTCGATTTGAACGAAAGGCCTTGGCAACCGCAATCTGAATTGAGAATAGACGGTACGCACCGACAATAATTGTCAAAGGGGTTATACAGTTGCGCGCATTAAGGAAGTAAACCCGCATCGGCACTTCAGATCCATTCTAAGAACTAATTTCTACAGAAATTGAAAGGAATGCAGTTCAACGATAATAGTCTTACGAATTTTCGGTTTGTTTCAGAAGTATTTCACGCATTTATTCTGAGAGGAATACTGGGCCATGTTGCTATAAAGAAGAAATATTGCAATTTCTTACTCAACCCCAATTCAAGACATTTCCATTTGAAAACTTTTGAATATTAGAAAAATTCAAGACTGAGCTATTTTTGGTTCCTACCATACCGAAATTTTTTTTGGACCATAGGGGAAGTGGTTCCAAAATGATAAGTTTAGACTGGAAAAGTATGTTGCTCTCAAATATTAAATATTAATCGCATATAAATTGTGCAACAGGGAATATTCTTTTGTATTCTGAGCATTGCCAACATTAAAGTCGTACAGGAAGCCGTTAATTTGTAAAAAAAAAATCCAGGTTTTTTGCCGGTTTGAATAAATAATCAATTATTTATTTTGTAAATAAAACTAAATTTGAAAACAGTAAATATCAACTATTTCAACATAACCATTCCAAAGCACTTTCATAGCCATATTAAAAACGTTGTATTTAGTTTTTAGAGATGAAACTCAGACCCTTGAACATTACTTTTCGTCACATTTTTCGCAGTTGTAAACCTTTCTCAATATTTTATGCCAAAATACGAAAATATTCGTTTTCAAATTCAGCACTCAGGGAATCCACTGACAATAAACAAAACTGTTTATTTTCGCAGAAGAAAAGCTCAGGAGGAAAATATTAGATAAATTCAGGATTCAACAATATGTGTGAATCAGGTCACCATTTTATTCCTCTGAAAATGGAATTTTAAAATATTTAGATAACTTCAACTCAGTCATTACCTCATGTAAGCAAACCTCAAAGTAGCAATCTCATGGGCTAATTTACAAATAGCTATTTTGGTAGAAGAAGGCACGGGACCAACGCAAATTTTTCCGGAGGATAAAATGAAGACCTGCTCGATTCACATATCATATTGTATATTCTGTTTTAATTTTTTTCAAAACGAGTTAATTATCCGCAAAAATTAATGAACCTTCCTAGTTTTTGTAATCCGAAACTTAAATCAACACTTCATATTTCAACTTTAAGAGGTGAAAAAAGGTCTAAAACTTAAGAGGGTTCTGTGACGGGTCTAAAAATAGCCGATTTTTGTGATTTTTTTTTTTGTAAGAAGGGATGAGTATTTGAGGATCGGACAAAAAGCAATTTATTGAATATGTATTCAACTATGTTGACGTAAATTTTTATTGG
>WSXT02214678.1:0-17415 GCA_011762715.2 Neuroterus valhalla | reverse complement strand
TCTCAAAACGTGGAGATTTCATTAAATCCGCGAAAGTCAATTTTCACATGAAACCAATACCTTCTCATTTAGAATGAGAATGTAAAAATTGACTTGAGTGTCTTTTTCAGCCAAATAGATGAACTTTCCAACCCAAAAAAAGATGAATTTTCAACAAAATAGTAGATTTTTCAAGCTGAAAAAGATGAATGTTTCAGAAAACTGTTAACTTTCAACCTCGATGAGTTTTCAACCAAGAAAAATGAATAATGAATCAAACCGTTGTTTTTGTAACCAAACAGCTGAACTTGAAATAGGTGCATTTCAACTAGAAACAGTCGCATTTGCAAGTCAAGAAGACAAATTTTTTAGAAGACTCGAGAAGAATTCTCAAGCAGAAAAGACGAATTTTCATATTGAAAATTCAATTATTTAATTTAAAACACGAGTTTTTGGGATTAAAATCAACTGTTTGCTGAAACATTTGACTTTTTACCTTAAAAGCTCAACTTTTATGTTGAAAATAGGTCTTTCCTTTTAAAATTGAAAAGATTTTGCTAAAATAACATCGTTTTCGGTTAAAAATTGAACTATTTGGTTGAAAGTTATTCTTAAAAATTAAACTATTTATTACAAAATCAATCTTTTTTTGTCAAAAATCTAACTATTTGGTTGATAATTTAATTGTTTCGTTGAAATTTCACCTATTCGGTAAAAAAGTAATCTTTTTGGTCGAAAATTTTGCATTGCAGATTGATAATTCGACTATTTGTTTGAAAATTCAACTTTTTTTGTTCAAAATCCGTTTCTTCGGCTTGCAATTTTTACTATTTAATTGAAAATGCAGCTGTTCGTTGTAAAATATTTTTTTCCTCGAAAATTCGACTTCTAAGTTGAAAACCCATCTTTTACGGCAGAAAATTGAATTCATTTGTTAAAAGTCATCTTTTTTTGTTGAAAATTTGAACTTATCCATTGTAAAGTAGTTCCTTTTGTTTGATGTTTTAACTATTTTGTTAGAAAATAATATCTTTTATTTGATTTTTCCTTTAGTTGTAAATGAAAATATCCGTTTGAAAACTCAATTATTGTGTCTGAATTCGTTTCTCTTGCTGGAAATTTCAACTATTTAGTCGGAAGTTGTTAAAAAGTCGGAAGTACTTAAAAAATCATCCCTTTTGGTTAAGAATTCAAGTGCTTGGTTGCCAGTTTGACGATTTTGTTGAAAATTTAACTATTTGGTTGAAGAGTAATATTTTTGGTCGCAAATGGAACATTGTAGATTGATGGATTGACTGGTCGTTTCAAAATTTCACTTTTCTGACAAAAATTCATTTCTTTTGATGAAAAGTTTTAGTATTGGTTGCAAATGCAACTGTTAGATTGAACCTTTTTATCCTCCTTGAAAATTAAACTATTTACTTGGAAATCAATGTTTTATGGTGGAATATAAATTTTTTTGGTAAAAATTCATGTCAATGGGTATAAACGTTAACTGCTCTAAAAAAATTCGACTTTTTACATTGAACACTGAAATATTACGTTAGAAATCTCATTCTTCCGGTATTTTATATTTGGTAATAAAAATAATTTGATTGAAAAGAATTTATTCTCTTATTTTCGTGAAACATCTCCCTATTTGCCCCGTTTTAGGAGTATTTTGTATTGTGATATCTGTTGTGATCCAATCAAATTCGAATTTTCTGCAAAGATATTTTTTAAAAGATTACCTTGAACTTCATGGAACTTAGTTGATAAAGTATGTTTCCCATACTGTCTCTAATAACGTTCCATGTAATTTTGTTGTCCGACTGAGCTGTGGATTCAACAGCATGCCTTGCCATGTCGTAAAATGCAATCATGTTGCGCAACATGCCCACAGTTTTGTAAAAAGGACAAAAACGATCGTAAGGCGAGTAACTGAAATCAATGAAATAAATTAATCATGAAATTTTAGCGAAAAATTAGGCTCTACATGAGCAGATTAAGACGAAGTATACCTGTTCTGCTGCAAGAAATCGTCCTTGAGAAGCTTTGCTACTTCAAGAGTGATTTTATCGCCTTCAGCGAGAGAAGCTTTACCGACCAATTGCACAATTTCGGACAAGTCTTCCTCCTCCTGTAGAATCTCCTTGACTTTTGTCCTGAGGGGGACGAATTCCTGGAAGTTCTTGTCATAAAAGTCGTCCAGGGCACGTTGATATTTACTGTAGGAGATTAACCAATTAATGGAGGGGAAGTGTTTTCGCTGGGCGAGTTTCTTGTCCAATCCCCAGAAGACTTGGACGATACCAAGAGTGGCACTGGTCACAGGGTCGGAGAAATCACCACCAGGTGGTGATACGGCTCCTACAATACTGACTGAACCCTCACGGTCTGGGTTACCCAAGCATTTTACTCTGAAAGAAAGTAAAAGAATAGATCAATAAATTGTTGATGATGGAATGGTTGTTGCGAAAGTCAGATTAAAGAATTCAGGGTGGCGATTCGGCGGACGATTTCAAATTCCAGGTTTTTCACGGTCAAGTTTTTCAATTTTCTCGGTCAACTAGAAGTAAAATATTCATATTTGTTGCATAACGATAACATTTATTTTTATACAAATCTAGGCATCCTTTCACAACAGATAAAAAATTACAAAATAATCAATTTTGAAGAGAATACTTTAATTTTCAACGAGAAAATATAATTTTTTACAAAAATTCGAACATTTAAACTCACAATTAAAAATCAATTTACGATAGCAAAAAAAAACAATGGGTTTTCAACTGAATAGTTCGTTTTCCAACCAATGTCATGAATTTTCAAATAACATTATGAATCTTCAACCAGAAAAGATGAATTTCAAAACAAGAGGATAATTTTCAACTAAAATGATAAATATTTAACTGGAGCACTTCAATTTCCAACCATGAAGGTGAATATTCAAACAATAAGATGATTAATTTCGAAATAGAAGAATCATTTTTTATGTAAAAACATAATGTTTCAACAAAATATTCGAAAAATGAGTTTCAACCAAAAATGGAACAGTAACATTTTTAGTTTGAAAAACCAATTTTAAACTGAGCATAAGTGTTTGGTACAAAAAGAAAGAATCTTTAACTGAAAGAGTTGAGTTTTCAAACAGATAAATTAACTTTTACTGAAAAAGATAAATTGTCAACGGAAATTTAATTACTCAAATTTCAGATTGTAAAAAATGGATGTTTAACCAAACAAATAGAGTTTTAACTGAAACTATGGAATTTCCAATTGGAATAAGTTTAATTTTCAGTTGAAAAAAACTTAGAACAAGAGAAAACTTTTAACAACAAAAAAACTAACTGTCAAACAAATTATTATGAAATTTATACACAAGATGATGTATCAAATGAAATCGTAAATGTTTAACTGAGGTATATAGTTGAATTTTAAACCAGAAAGAAGAATTTTTTAAAAAAATAATTCAGTTTTTGACCAAAAAATTAATTTTCAACCAAAAAATACAATTTTTCAACAGATGGTTGAGATTTGAACCATAAAAATAAAAATTTTCGAGCAAAAATGGAATAGTGGAATTTTTGGCATGAAAAATTAATCTTAAACCAAACAAGAGTTCTCAACTAGATGAATGTTTGACTTCAATAAAAAATGTTTGAATGTAAAACTTGAATTGTCAACCGTAAAGAAGAATTTTTTAATTATTAAGAATCATAACTCCCGAAGAAGAAAAAAATTTTCTACGAAAAAATCGATTTTTCAGAAAATATTTGAAGTTTCAACGAAACAATTTAATTTCCAATTCAAAAGGACAAATTTTCACCGAAATGTTGAATTTCGAACTAGGAAAGATCGATTTCCCATAAAAATAAAACAGTTAAACTTTCAGTTGAAGTAATTGATTTTCAAACAAACTGATTAATTTTCCGGTATAATAGTGAATCTTCGAATGAATAGATGTATTTTAGCAAAAAGACGAATTTTAGACCATAAACATTACTTTTCTACACATAAGGCAAATTTTTCACGAAGTACATAAATTCTCAAAGAAATAGCTTCATTTCCAAAATCAAAAATCAATGTCCAACTAAATACTTGAATTTTCACCAGAAAAAGGATGATTTTAAAGAAAGTAGTTAGAATTTCACTCAGAGGTGAATTTTGAATCGAAATAATGCAACTTTAACAAGAAAATTTGATTCTCAACAAACAAGTTTGAATTTCAACAAATAGTTGAATTTTTAACTCAAAAAGGTTGAATTTACAATGGACAATGTAAACAAGCTTTCCATCATATTTCTGAAATATTTCTCCTTCGGAATACTACTTCTACTCTAATGACTGCTTGAAGTACTTTCTTTATTCAAAATTAAAAAGGGGGAACTTTAAAATTGTGACGAATTTTGAATTGGATGAACGATTTCTTTCAATTCCGCTCTTCTGAATCCGAATTTGAAATAGTTTGAAAAGATCCCGTTACATGTAAAAAATTCCCTGTTCCAAGTGAAATTATACTTCTTTACTGAAACTTCCTGACCTAAAATAAACACTATAATTATTTTCTGGAATTCCCTGTCCCAAGTCAGATGAATGAGAAAAAGCAGATAAAACGCGATAAATACTTTTTTTTCCAAAAATTGAGAATAGAATTCTTTCTGTAGGTTTAGGCTATCATCAATTCGATTATCAAATTTGAGTCAGCTGAAAAAGTCTCACAGAGCAACAAATTTGCAAAACGTTTTTCTTATAATGGAAAAAAATTCTTCCACTCATGACATATAGATATATTTAAATATTTAGAGAATCAGATTAAAGGAACGTTACATTCTTCATATCAAATGATAAGATCTCTTTTTGATTCATAAAAAGAAAGCTGTTATTCTTCGTATTTTTTTTTGTAAAATTTTTAATAGTCTAGGCTGAGTCAAGCGAATTCCCGGTTTTTAATTAAACTCCCGGTCATTTCCCGGTCAAGTCACCACCCTGGAATTATAGGAATTTTCAGGTTTTCCAGGTCAAATTTTGAATTACTCCAAAAACAAAACTCGAGAAATTTGAATTATCAATTGCAATAAGGTAGATTAAGGTACCTTCCAGCTCGCTCGTAGAAACTGGCAAGCCTAGCACCTAAGTAAGCTGGATAACCGGAATCTGCAGGCATTTCAGCTAAACGACCTGAAATTTCACGAAGAGCCTCGGCCCATCGAGATGTTGAATCTGCCATCATGGATACGTTATAACCCATGTCTCTGAAGTACTCAGAAAGAGTAATACCTGAAAATACAAAATAATAATAATAAATTCAGAATTTACTTGAATCGAAAATCTCCTTTCACGTTCGAAATTCAAGTACAAAATACTTGGAAATAGAAAAAAAACAACGATTTCCAACAATAAAATTTGGGACACACTCTCAAATTTTTGAATTTGAATTAAAATAAACAAAAGAACAGGGTTCACAGCGGTTCAATTTTAGATTTAAAAAAAAACGGGATTTAAAAAGGATTTCTTTTATTATTGAAAACTTTTCATACGATATTGAGCATTTCGTGAATATTAAAAGAGAGTACTACATGCATTTTTTTGAATGTATTTTTGTGAGTATGTAAGCTGGGGAAAAATGATTTGAAAATACACAAAAATGACTTTTTGAATAAACCCACTTATTCTGTTTTTCTATCCTTGGACTTTAACATTTTTTCTAATGTATTCTCATCAGATGAAAGCTTTAGGATTTTAAGAACATTTTGGAAACTTAGCTGGCAAAAAATTACTGGGCGATACAAAATAAGATGAAAAGAAATATAATCAATGAAGATAAAAATGTTATTGAAGTTGTTCTTTCGAACATGCAGTTGCTATCGTAAGGACGAACAATTGTTTTGTAGATAATTCATCATTTTAGCTCAAAAATTAGAGAATTTAGTTCACATTTTTTTTTTCAAGGAATCTTTCTTGGTACAAAATTCGTCTTTTAAATTCGGAAATGTATCACTTCTGGAGGAAATTTTCTTTTCTTTGGTAAAAATGCAACTGTTTCGTTGAAAATTATTCTTGATTAAAATATCTCGTATTTAAAATTTCAATCTTTTTTTATCGAAATATCGAACATTCGATTATTCATTGATATATTGTCTTTTTTTATCGAGAATTCAATCAAGGTCTTCTTTTTGGTGGAAAAAATCGACACAAATTTTTTTGCTTGGAAATTCGTCTTTTTTCTATAAAAATCCATAATAACTGGTTGAAAATGTATTTTTATTGTTTATTAAAAGTTTCTTTTTAACAGGTGGAAGTTCAACTGTTTTGGGGAAAATTTGTCCATGAAACTTGAAATTCCCAATCCTAATAATGTAAGACAGACAATCTGTTTTGATTGACGATCCAACTAACTTTCTGGAAATGCAACTTTGTGGTTGAGGAACGAACTACTTTCTTAAAAATTTAACTGTTTTGTTGGAAGTTCCTCCTCCTGGGTAGAAATAGTAACTTTTACTTGAAATATCAAGGTCCTGCCTAAAACTAAATAAGAAAATAAATCATTTAGGAAATATGTGAAATCGGTATTATCAGAAAGAATCTCTTTCAAACGTCTGGTATTTCAATATCTTGAATTTCTGTACATAATTCTTGAAAAATGAATCGAACCTCTGTAAGAAGGAGGAAATCTCGGTCAAGATTCTCAATTTTAGGCATTTTAGAGAATTTTTCGAGTTTGAGGGGTCATAAAAAGAATGGTAAATTTCTTTCTTTAACGTCTGGGGAAACTAGGTTCCAATAATTGAAAGGCTATTATAAAACCTTAAAAATACGACATCTTCCAGACTAGTAATATATTTTCCAAATTTCAAATCGATAACGTTTCTAAAACCAGCTGGTTTTCCTCATCAGATCTTATGTCATTTCCAAAGATTGTTTCCATAATGAAGGTTTCATTAATTAATTTAAAGCCCATAATAAATTGTGAAAAATATGTCTTGAAAGTGTTACTGATCAAATGGCGTGTATATGTGTTGTCCAAGTTTGAATACTAAATTGTTTTTTTTTCCAATTCCCGAAAATTTGGTAGTTAAAACTGGAAATAAAGCAATTCATTGGAGAGATTTATTTTATGTGAGGGTCTCTGTTAATTTTGAAACAATTTTTTATTTGAGAAACTGTTTTTTTACCAGTGTAAATGGAAGCTTCACGGGCAGCGACAGGCATGTTGGAGGTGTTAGCAACAAGGGCAGTACGTTTCATAATTGACTCGGTCACCCCATCGATTTCCACGGTAAGTTCAGGGAAGTCACGTAATACTTCAGACATCTCGTTACCACGCTCTCCGCAACCGACGTAAACAATTACGTCTGAGTTAGAATACTTAGAAAGAGCTTGAGAGATTACGGTTTTTCCACAACCAAAAGCACCAGGAATGGCGGTCGTTCCTCCTTGGACGCATCTAAAACAGAAATGAAATTTGATTAATACAAGAATATTATTTTTCATTGAATAACATTCCATATAAATCAGAAATCGAACATTTGTTTAAAGTCCAACCCTTAAATCAAACTAAGAAATTGTTGGAAATTAAGCAAACCAAGAATTAAAAAATTAAATTTGGACAAGATACTCTTTAGATGTCTCAATTCAAATAAAAAAAACCCAAACAAGAAAAAGAGGAAAGAAAAAGAAGGCAACTTCAATCTTTACTGTTTCGTCTCTTTTAATTTTATACATCTTCAAATCAGGATTAGGAATACATTTGGAAAAACCTATCTTATGGGTGATCATCCTGGTTCCCTTGTTTTCTCAAAATGTTTTTATTCCCTCAGAAAGTGTCTCGAATAAACACTGAAACGTTAATAGATTTTTGGAACTTTTTTTGATAGTGATTTGAAAAAAATAAATATATGAACAAAGGAGGAAGCATAGAGGTTGCCTTATTTTTCATCTACTCTGAATAATAATAATGAATAAAAAACAGTAGGTCTTACGGGAAAAGAGAATCTAAAACTCGTTGACCAGTGAGTAGAGGATGATTAGCAGGCAATTTTTCTGTTACTGGACGCGGTTGACGTACAGGCCACACCTGAAAATTAAATTTCAAAATATTTTCCAACTGCAAGAGAAGGGTTAAGGGAAAAAATCCTGGATGATATGGGCCAAATTTTGGAATGGAGATGAATATAGGAATCACAGCAGTTCGGTAGTTCAATTTTTGGTAAATAGTTTTTTTTTTCTTTCGAAAAAAAGGATTCTATTTATTATTAAACCATTTTTATATTATATGACTCATTTTTGTGGTTTAAGAATTCTCTTACCTGATTTTGGAAAATCTGATTAGGGATTCAAAAATGGATTTCGTCTGTTTTCTTTTCTTGAACTTTGAATTGTTATCAGTTGAAAGCTATTAAAGGTTCAAAACATTTTCGAATCTTAAAAAAAAAAAAAAAAAATAATGGTGTAAATTTTTTTTTTCTCTAATTTTTATTCACGTAAGTTATAATATTATGAAGACAACGATTTTTTAATTACACAGTTTAATAAAATTTTTTGGTAGACAGGTCTACCATTATACTTTTGGTTGATAAACTTATTCATTTTAAATTTCATTCTCTGGTTGGAAATTCCTTTTTTACTGGAAATTCATATTTTGGGTAAAGAATTGAAAAATTTATTAGAAATTGTTTTCCTTCTTTACAAAAAAATCTTCCTTAGTCGAAAACTTGTCGTTTTTGTAGAAAAAATTTCTCTTTTAGTAACTATTATGTTGAAGGTTTGTCTATTTTGTTTGAATTTAACTATTCTTCATCTTTTTGGCAAAAAATAATCTTTGCTGTTGAAAATTCATATTTTTGCGTTGAAAATTAAACTGTTCTGTTGAATTTTGTTGTTATTAAAAACTGAATTACAATTAATCATTCTTGAAAAAATGATCCGAAACTTCATCCGAAAGGGGAAAATTGGGCCAAAATTTAAGACTTTATGTGTTTCAGGTTTAAAAAGAAAATTAATTTAAGGGGAAGAAAAGAAGATTAGGTAAAAAAGGGAATGGATAGATTCCAGTAAATATTAACCTACATATTTATTAATCAATAAACTACTAAACATAGAATTCTAAATCTACACACCTGCAGCATAGTGTATTTGTGCCTCTCACCGTCGAATTCAGTTTCCAAAACGACATCCTGTAAATAGAAATTGATATAGGAAAATGATAACTACTATAATTATTATTAGGAGTGATTATTGAATTAATTAGTAAACGCAGCTCACGTCGACAGTGTAATTTCCAGCGGGTGCAATGTAGGTGACAGTTCCCTTGCTTTTCGGTGGCAAAATCATTTTATGCTTGACGAGAGTATTCTCGTGAACGATCGCATACAAATCACCTCCGGTGATATGACTTCCGTTTTTAATGTTAAGAGGATTAAATTCCCAAGCAATCGTCCGTGATAAAGCTGGAACATTGACACCCTTGGGGATATAAATGGAGCTCGTGAGTTCACAAATGTCCTTGAGAGGACGTTGAATACCGTCGAAAATACTGCCAAGAATACCGGGTCCCAATTCCACAGAAAGTGGTTTTCCTGTCCTGAGCACGGGGTCCCCCACAGTAACGCCACTAGTCTCTTCGTATACCTAGTTGTTCAAAAAAAGATATAAGTAATAAGGTTTTTTTTCTTTTATGCACATAGGCTCCCTATTATTATATATGGTTTGCATATCCACTGTTTCCATCTAACGTATTTCTTTCGCATCATGGAAATGGTTCACAGAAATACTTTTTTTTGTTCCTGTTATTCCGAATTGTTCGATTTATTATTTGAAGTTTAGAAATACATAAGTGTAAAATGAAATTTAACACTTACGTAAATATTAGTTTTAACTCAAGAGATGCATTTGTTTTTATAATAATGCTTTTTTTCAGATTGATTCATTCAGATTCTTTGAAATTTAGAAACACATGAGTGTTAAACATTGTTCAATTAGTACCAAACATAAAGATTTAATGATCGATTAAGTATTAGACTTAATTTTTCCAAATTGAATTTTACATTCAAAGTTCTCAAAAAATACATACGATTATATCAATTGTAAGTTTCTGTTCCCCTGGATTGTATAATTTAAGAAAAAACTTCCGAAATGTATTAATTTTCAATTTGAAATGTTCAAGGTGAACAATTATGAACGATTTCAAATAAATAACATTCAAAATTGTATATCCGTTTTGGAAATGAAGGATTGGAAACTTTTACAGTTTCAAATTTAAAAGGATTCAAAGTTCAATAATTTGTAATTTAAAAGCTTTCGAATCAAACAGTTAGCAATGCTTTTGAATTGAAAATGTTTGGAATTAAACATTTTAAGATTAAATATTTAAAAAATTCAAACTACAATAGCTTCGAATTGTTCGATGTTGATGATTTCAAAATTCAAAGGGTTTCAAACTAGATATTTCTGAAAAGGTCATTTCATAATAATAATAATTGAAATGATATAATTTCTAATTCGAAGCGTTCAAAATTGAATTGAAAGCGAATTCTTTCTTTCTTTCGAACATGTTAAACTAAAATTACTTTCAGTTGAATAATTTGAGATCGGAAGGATTTTAAATTAAATAAGTTCTACACGAAGGAGTTGAAAAATGAATGATTTCGAATTATATCTCTGATTTCGGAATTAAAAGGGCTTGAAATAGCATATTACATTATAGGAATTTGAATCACATAATTTCTGACTCGAAGCGTTCATAACCGAATAATTTTTTATTACAATTCTGAAAATAAGACTCTTTCAAATGGAGAAGGTTGAAATTATTTCGAATTTATAAGCGATGAAAAAGAAAGACTTTTCAGCTCAAAGCGCTCAAAGTTTGAGAATCTTATCATAAACTTGAAATTTTTTTCAATTACAAATCAAAGAAATCGAACTAAAAATTGTCAAAATCTGAGAATGTTAAATATAACATTAATATTTTGAAATAAATTATTCATTAAATAAGTATAGTTGATGATCCGTACTTGAATTGTAGCCATGTCTCCCTCCAAACGAATGATTTCTCCTACCAGTTCGTAGTAGCCAACACGAACCAGTTCGTACATAGCAGATCCGGCCATTTTTTCCGCGGTGACCACTGGAAGTAATTTCTGATTAGTAAACAATACATTAGAAATTATTCAAAGATATACAGCGCTGTAATATATGATGTTCCTTTGATTTAACCTGAAAAAACTCAAGAGATTTGAAATGAATTGAAAGAAAATCCACAAATTTCTATTGGTTCTAGTGAAATAAGGCTGAATTTGAGAGAATTGAAAAATCAAGTAAATCGAAAACAATTCTAGAAAATATCAACCAAATCCTTTGAATTTAAGTTTAAAAGACTTCAGGATGAGTTAAAAAAAATGCGAATCTGTCGTGGTGAGTAGAATAGGATGTTTAGAAGAATTTAACTGAATTCAAAAGAACTCAAGGTAAATTCCAAACAAACTACAAAGAATGACAAAAATCCAAAAGATCTGAATTCAGTGAAACAGGGGTGAATTCAGAAGAACTCAAAAGAATTCAATCTAACTCATACGGAACCAAGGTGATTTTTAAAGAAATTGGAGTGGATTAGAAATGAGAAACTTTGAAATATTAACAAAATTCATTAAATGTATTGAGCCTGAAGTAAATTCAGACAAATTCAAGGGGATTCGAAAAAATTCCTAAGGATTTAAGGTGAATTCAAAGGCTCAAAAGTGAATTACAAGAAACGATTCCAAAATCCATTTGAACGACAATAATTGAGTACGTTTAGAGGTAAATTGAGTGTTTTCAAAAGAAGTCAGGATAAATTGAAAAATTCAAGAGAATTCCAAAGTATTGGAAAGAACTTAAGAAGGATTCAGGGTAAATTCCAAATGAATCACAAAAAATATTGAATATTACTAGATTCCAGTAAAAGTAGAGTGAATTTTAAAACTTCAATGAAATTCATACAAATCTAAGGTGACTTTTTGAAAAAAACGAAGGTGAATCCAAAAGAATTAAAAAATATTATGCAAGAAAATCAATTGAATTCATCAAATTCAGAGAGGATTTATAAAAAATGGACCGCATTTAAACGAATTTGATGAAAAGACTAAGAATTAAAGATGTGTTTGGAATACTTTAGGGTGACTTAAAAAAAAACTTGAAAAATCCATTGAACTGACAATAATTAAATGTGTTTGGAAGTGAATAGAGTGTTCAAGTGTATTCGGAAGATTTAAGGATTGAATAGAAAAATTAAAAAGAATTTCAGAAAATTTGAAAGAATTAAGGATGAATTCTTAGAAATTCAGGGCAAATTCCAAATGATTAAAAAAAATCGGCAACATTTGAATGGATTTGAGTGAAACTGGAGTGAATGTAGAAGAATTCAAGACACGAATTTATACGGATTCAAGAAAACTTTCGATTAATTTTAAATGATTAAAAACAATTCAAAAATATTAGCAAAATTCATCAAGTTTGGATTATATTTAAAAAATAAACAATTTTTTTTGAAGAATTTGACAAGAATTAAGTCTGTTTAAAAGTGAATTGAGTTTTTAAGTATATTTTGAAGAATAGAGGATAAATTGAAAAATTCAAATGAATTACAAAGAATTCGAAAGAATTGGGGATGAATTCCAAATATATCACGAAAAATCCTAAACATTGCTTGATTCCAGTAAAACTAGAGTAAATTAAAACAAATTTAGAAAGATTCGATGAGATTCATATAAATCTATGGTGACTTTCTGGAAAAATCAAGTTAATTATGTAACGAAATTCATTCAATTCATCTAGTTTAGTGTGAATTAAAAGAACACTGAAGGGAATTTGAGAGAATTTTATGAAACGCCTAAGAATTAAAAATAAGTTAAAAATACTTCTGGGTGAATGAAAAAAAATTGAGAAAAATCGACTGAACTGATAATATTTTACTGTGTTTAGAAATGAATAAACTTTTCAAACTTATTCAGAAGAATTCAGGGAGAAATGGAAAAATTTGAGTAGATTCAAGAGGATTTTAGAGGAAAAAATCAGGTTAAATTATTAGGAATTCAGTGTAAATACCAAATGAATTACGATAAATCCTCAATATTTGAATAGATTTCAGTGAAACTAGTGTGAAAATACTAAGATATTCAAAAAAGACAATGTTATGTCCAAGAAATCAGGATAAGGTTAAAAGATTACATGGAGAATTGAAAAATCCATTGAATTTACTAGCATCGAGTATGTTTCAAAGAATTCAGGGTTAATGAACAAAAATTAACGCAAATGACAAAGAATCGGGGGTGAATCCCAAATGAATTCAAATTCATTGGGTAGAGTCCAAAATATGTGATATAGTTATTTAATCAATTTTAGTTACACCGGAGTAAATCTAAAAGAATTCAAGAGGACTCTATCAATATAATGCGAATTCAATATGAATTTGTAATAACTGAAGTGCATGGAATCAAAATTGTGGATTATTTATTTTAAAAATCTTACCGGGGCCGGATACTGCGTATACATAGCCGAACTTCGATTCCTTTTCTTCATTTCGTATCTTTGGTAAAGTCATCTTGTTTGTGAACTGGAAGAGAAAACTAAATATTAATGAAAAGGCTGGTAAATTATTCTAATTTCAAAGTAGAATTTTGAATCCTAGGCGCAGTTTCTACATTTAAAGCATTTTGTTATCAAATAACTTAATTGTTAGTATACCAATGTAACATACTTATTGTTTTACAAATAAATGTACTGAATAATTTTTTGATAAATAGTTTCTAAAAATAATTATATCTAATCAAGACCAATTCACGATTTCAAAATTAAGAATATACCGGAGAAGGTTTTAGTTCAGATTATTCAATTTCCATCGTTTAAACTTGAAATTCTTGATTTATATATTTTTTCCTATTGGATTAAAATGCTGAAGAATTTGTATTTTGACCTCGGTTAACAAATATAACTTGTTATCTGGAAAACGTGAACAATATTATTTCTTGAAATAAAAATACAAAACCTCTACAGAATGTATTTTTTAAAATATATATATGTACACACACACACATATATATATATATTATATTATAGATTTCATAGTATTTTATTAAACCTAATTTTTTAATTAAAATTTCAACTGTTTTTTTTTCTTTCATAAATTCATATCATTCAGATGAAGATCTAAATATTGGGTTGAAAATTCATGTTTTTGATTGAACCTTTAGTTACTTGGTTGAATGTTGATTTCTCCTGTTCAAAATTAAACTTTTTGGTTGAAGATTCATCATTTTAGTGAAATACTCATCTCGGTTAAAAGTTTAAATATTTTGTTTAAGATTCGTTTCAGTTTAGTTCAAGCATAATTTTTGACTAAAAATTACATTATTTCATTCAGATTTTTGCTCAGAAAATGTATATTTTTCAGATGGATTTAGAAGACTTGTCAATTTTCAAACATATAAAGTATATAAACCAGCAGAATATCGTTAGGATTTTTTATAATTATGTTCTTATTTGAAGATCATTGTTTGATTGAAATATTTTCTTATTATATTCTCCTGTATGAATAATAATACTGATGAACTCAACCGTATGTAGCTTCAATAATAATTTCCGGTGATTAAAAAACAACTAATTTATTTTTTAGGCAAAACTAATACTGATATGATAAAGAAATGCAAGGGGCAAATTGAAGGGCTGATTTTATGTACACACAATTTTCCGAAACACTTACATCATAGATTAGATTAAAATGGTATTCAGGGGAGAAAACTATGGGAAAGCGGTTTTCAGTTTCGGTCACAGATCACAAAGATAACTTGATATCTCGAAATCTTGAAAATTATACTTTTTTAAATAAAAATAATAATCTTTACAGACTGTATTTTTGAATTTTGTAGAATTCTTCTTTGGGAAGGATTTTTTTTAATAACTGGAAGAACTAAGAAAATATTTATTTATTTTATGGCTTCTAAATGAAAGGGTCCAGATGAAAAGCCTGAGAAAAGTATATTTTTTGATAGAGCAAAATGTGTGGGTCACTAAAAGTAGAAAACTCGCTGGTACTTAAAGAAACTTAAATTTAATTGAAATCATTACAATTTGAATTTAAATGATGAGCACACCTTCTTCCATTCAGAAAGTTATGTGGAATATATTCAAATTAAATTGATACCAAAAATATTTCATATGGAAAACCTTTGTTCAACCAGGAATATTTTATTTTCAATATCTAATATTTGATATAAGAATGAACATTTGTTTAATATTTTTGTATATGTATAAATATTTTTTCAGAAAAGGAAAAGATAAATTTCAGACTTCAATATGCATTTTTTCGGTTGAAAAATAATTTTTTCAACTGAAAACTCAACTGTTCCAGTTGAAGATTTACCATTTAACTTGGAAATTTAGCTCTTTGGTTAAAAATCTAACTATTACTGGTTAAGCATTAATTTTTTTTTATTTGCAACAGAAAATTTTGTTGGTAGAAAATCTACCATTTTTGGTTGGAACTTCAACTGTTTGTTTAAAAATGTATCTTATTTTATCTTCTTTTACATGAAAATTCAACTATTCGGCTGCCAATTCGTCTTTTTGGTATAAGTGATCACTTTTGTTGGAAATTAATTCTTCAAGTTGAAGATGCATGTATTTCCTTGAGAACTGAACTATTGCAGTAGATGAATCATTATTTTGTTTGTAAATTCATTTCTTTGGTTGAAAATATAACTATTACTAGTTTAGGATTAATCTTCTTTGATTTGAAACATAAATATTTTTTGGGTAAAAATTAATCATTTGTGGTAGAAAATTCAACTTTTTGGTTTAAAAGTTTATCTTTTTGTAAAAGAAAATTCAAGTATTTGGTTCAAAAGTCGTCTTTTTGGTAAAAAATCCATATTTTTTGTTTGAAATTTGCTTGCCCGGTTCGAGTTTCAACTATTATAATATAAACTTATTGTTAAAGATCCATCTCTTTTGTTCCTCTTGCTAGCTCGTAGTCTAAATGAACATAAATTAAATTAAGAACACAGTGTCTTTCACGGGAAAAGTACTTCATCCACCTGTTGATGACATTTTAAACTGCTGATTTATTCATATAAAATGGACCAAACAACAAAAAATTGTTCAAAAATCAAAACAAATTCCAGTAATTAACAATTAATAAAAAAAGGAAAGCTGATGACACATTAATTTTGGAGCATGCCTATTATCGTTTCGGAGCACTTTTTGCACATAAACCAAAAGTCAATCAGAAAGGCAGACAGCAATCAAATAAATTGAACCGTTTCTCTCAATAATTGAGTCCCCTTCCACGTAAATTAACAGAAACCTAAAAACTTGGAGTAGATTTCGAAAAGTGCATATAAAAACCGACGAAAATTTGTGAATCCAGAAATAAATCTCCGAAAGATAATTTGGCAGCGTTTTCACTCGAGGACACAGCGAGAATTTTGGATACGAATATTTTCGCGAAAGGTGAAAAAACATTGATTACCAGGGATTCACGTGAGCGTTCTCGTTTAAAAAATAGGCGTAGCCCTTGGAGGCCGCGAACCGTCTGCTAGCTTGTAATTAAAATATTTTATCAAGAAAATCGAAGATCACAATATTTCGAATGTACTTCTAAATTGATTCATCCAGAATTAAAGGCTAATATGGACCAAAAAAGATGAGATTTAACAGCCTTTTACACTGAAAGACGATGGCGCAGAGTGAACTGGATCGATACTGTGCAGTTCCTATACACGCCAGGAAGAGTCAGAGATATTTGGAATAACTGAGGTTGTAGAGGATTTTTCGGAAGGTTTGACGTTTGATTATTGATGGAAATTCGGTCGAAATAGATGCGGAAAATGGATAATAACTCACAGAGAAATCTGACGTACAAGCACAGCCAACACCACTCAACAACTAGACTGCTATCACAAGACAGGTCAGCTGACTGTTTTTCACGTGCGGAGCAGGCGTGTTAATTGACCTTAAAAGTGACTCGCGCGAAATTCAAATTTGACAAGAAGAAGTTTTCCTCTTGAAGTAAGTTTTGAAACCAGGATTTCCTTCTTGTTTAGATATTTTTTTCCTGATGCTTTTTTTTTTGTTGGTCTCAATATTCACTTTAATAGCTAAAGAATTATTCTTACCTTTGATTTCACTTCTTTCTCAACGTTATAATATTAAGCTCTACGTATTTGTTATAAAAATAAATTATGCATAAATATTTTAGAAATTAATTTAATTTGAATACATTCTACATAGAACTTGGTTCTCGACAATTTATTAGAGGATGAATGAAAGATTCTAGTTTCTCTGAAATCAGAAGCGCATCCAGATAAATTTTTTTTGTGGGGGGGGGGGGGGGTCAAAAGGAAGGAAAAAAGTGCACCTTATGGACATCTCAACCGCGCTAATCTAGAATGCAGAGTGCCGAAAATGGGGGGGGGGGGGGGCCCCCCC
>WSXT02214677.1:0-32671 GCA_011762715.2 Neuroterus valhalla | reverse complement strand
TGTTAACTTTCTGAATATAACATAATGTGTCAAACAGGTCCAATTATATTCTCCCAAATTATGTATATTTCTGAAGATGAACATCCAAGAATGTTCGAAACGTCGAACAAAAAACTGTGAATCCTCACAATTTCAATTCAACAAATTCTACATGACCAGAAATCAACACGTGTTACTACCTTTTTATGAGTATGTCATTATTGCCAGGGCCGGCGCAATAGTTCACGCCTCCCCTTTAAAATAGCTCATTACTTAGTATGGTATGAAAAAAAATTCATACCTAAGTCTGTTTAAAAAAAAATCATTATATTGTGTGCAAAAGCTGGAAAAAAATAAAGTATCTCACAAGAAAAGGACCCGGTTGCCCTGTGATAGTTACGGGCATGAGAAAAACCAACGTGATAATGAAAAGAAAGGAAAGGTGCGGTAAATAAATGTGTTCTTAGTTTAAGTGTCGTTTTTACAATATATTTTCCTTTGTAACATAGAACATTTTTCTATAACATTTTAAATTAAAAGTTTTTTCCTTCAATATTTCAAACCAAATACAGCTCGTCTTATTGCATTGCGTAAAATGCGTAAAATAACTTTATTAATCAGGGGTTCTAAATTAAGTTCATCTACCAGATTGCAGTAAATGTTCAAAATCGCAAGAATATTCAACCTGTTTTCATTCATTGTTGACCGTAGATAATTTTCAAGTCGCCAAAGTACAGAAAAACTTCGTTCGTTTGTACATGACGAGCCCGGAACGGTAATAAGTAAACAAATGAAACGAACATACTCCGGCACAAGATTTGTACACCAACAATTCTCTTGAATAGAGTTCAAAGCTTATTTAAAATTTGTCACTCCGAAATTCTTCTTTTTCAGAAGAAAAAAACAAATTTCGATGCCTCCTAGCAATAGAGTACTATCTCAGCGGACAGAGCAATAAAGTCCTTTCTCAACGACAATTCGAAACAATACTATCTTCGCGGCCAATTCAAGAAAGTACTATCTCGGCGGCCAGTGCAAGAAGGTACTATCTCGGCGGCCAGTGCAATAAAGTACTATCTCACCCGTCACACTTATACTTTCAAGGTATACTGGTGGAATTTTTCTCCGAATAGTTTATGGCTCATTGCCGCCCCTACAAAAAACAATTCAACAGAATTCACACACAAAACCCAAAAAGGACAGCGTGACGTACAAGCACACTCTCTTAAAGCGTTATAGACGAACATGGACGCATTGTGTTGGCTGTTCATTCAGACATTCAACTTTCTGGTGAAAACTAACCTTTTTTTGGTGAAAAATCAGATTCTTGGGTTGGAAACTCGACGAGTCGAAATTTGCCTTCTCATCAAATAATTCATCTTTATGGGGAAAAAGTGAAACTTTATGGTTGATCATCCATCCTCTCTGGTCGAAATATCAATCGCGATTCTGAAAATTTAACAATTTCGTCAAAAACTTGTCCCTTTTAGATGAAAATCGAACCACCTCTCCAGAATTTTTGCATGTGTTCAAAATGCTACTTTTTCAGTGGAAAATTCCACAAGTTGGTTGAAGTTAGTAATTTTTTTCCTGAGAATGAACATTCTCAGGTTCGAAATTCAACAATGAAGTTGAACTTTCTCTTCCATGAGCTGATAAACAAATTTTAGAGTCGAAACGCATCCTTCTCGAAATTTTTTTTCTTTTGATTTGAAAATTGATTTCTTTTAATGGAATTTTTATCTTTTCTTTCTAAATTGCAATATTTGGTAAAAATTTTTCGACTACTTTGTTAAAAATTTAATTTTTGGACTTGAAGATTTAATTCAAATTAATTTAATATTTTTTCTTACATTCTTCTCCAACCTTAAAATGTAATTTTTCCATTTTTGGACGATAATTGAATATTTGAATCCTAAAATTGAACTATTTGTATCAAGATTTATGTACTATTTTGAAAATTGAAGTTCTTTGTAGCGAATTCGTCCTGTAACTCGAAAATGCCATTGTTTAGTTAAAAACTAATCTTGTCTCGTTCAAGACCTAACTGTTTTGTTATAAATACGTGTTGTTTGGTTGATTCGAACATTCCTTTTTTATTTTAAAATCTGGTTAGAATATCAGGAAATTCAACTATTTGGTTGAAAATCATACTATATTGCTCAATATTAGAATTACGTTTAGTTTGAATATATATTATTTTTTAATTCATTCAGAATACATTTTTTTTTGTTCAGAATTTAACGATTTTATTGAAAATCCAACAATTCGGCGGTAAAGTTAACTCTTTTGTTCAGCATTTTTTTAATAATTCAAAAAGTCATCTTCATCGCCAAGGAAGTGCAACTGCTCATTGAAGGATTAAACTTTTTTGGTGGAAAATGGACTAATTTGAATAAAAATTGCCAAATTTTGGCGAAAACTCATCCTTTTTATTTAAAAATCGAACTAATAAAAAAAAATGCATTGTTGTAGGTCCAAAATTCGACTATTTGATGTGAAAATCCAACAACTTCGTTAGTATTGATAATTTTTCCTGTTTTGGAAGAAATTCGCTTTTTGGCTTCAAAATTGAACATTTCTTGTTCAAAGTTCAAATCTGCGGGCTGAGAATTGAACTGTTATGTCGAAAAATGTTTTTTTTGCTTGATAAATCAACGGGTAAGTTGAAATTTGTTTCATTTTGGAAAAAAAGTAGAATCTTCGTGAAGCCTACAACTCACTTCAAGGTCTTCCTAATCATCAACTGAAAGATTTGTTAAGTCTATGTAATGATAACATAATACCGCCCGCGTATCACGACTTTTATGTATCGTTTAGGGTGAAATTGAGCGAAGAAAATGAATCCGAATACTCCGGTGATGAAGGAGAAGATTATTGTTAAATTTTCCTATAATTATTGTATAATTATTGTACAGATATTATAAAACAATAATTTTTATTACGTTTATAGAATTCAGCTTTATAATATGACTTTGTTAAAAATAAATCATTACAAATTTCAAGTAAATATACTGATATGTGTCCAATTTAAAAATTAAAATTTATTGCCTCTTGATACATTTCTATAATTACAGTTCATGAATTTAATATTGCAACTTTCAAGACCTGTTTATCGTCGTCTTCGTACATAACTTACCTGAGCAAATGGAAATCTACCCACAGCGACTTTGACTTGACCACTGTTATAAAATTAACAAGAAATTTGCCTAACATAACTGATATAATGGTATAAAAACTCATAATCCGCTCAGCAACGCAAGAGTCCTGACAAAATACATCCCTATTCGTACCCAACGCTTCAAACGAGCGCGCTTATAAGTCACGCTGCCATTTCTGGGTTTTGCTTATGAATTCTGTTGACTTGTTTATTGTAGGGCGGCAAGAAGCCATTAACTATTCGAAAACAAAATTCTACGAGTATCCTATATAAGATATCTTTAAACGATATTGTTGTTATCGATTGTAACGACTTTTTCGATATTCGATTGTAACGACTTCTCAGCGTAACCTGGGGGACGCTTTGCACAATTTAATGTTTGAGTTGATTAGAGATGATGAGGACTAATAAATAGAGAGGTTCGTAGCGAAGAGAGAGACAGTCGACCAGAGATGCAATGTGATGCATGATGCTTTACTGCCTCTCATGCTCTTCCCTCCCCTCCTCTCACTTTGCTTTTCTCATCCACCTCCCTTTCTTTTTGTCGGATGGTTCCGCCTACGGGACCCTTTGTACGGAAAGACGTGTGCGACACGACTGACACGAGGTTTTGCTTGACTTCAGTTCGTTGAAGTGCAATGGAAATAGTTGTGGTCGATTCGCAGTTCGATTTCGATAGAGCAAGTTCGATTGTTCGCTTCCACATTGCTTATTTTCCTTCTTAAAAGCACAGGAATGAAAGAGATAGACGAAAGCGTGTTTAAGTGTTCTCGATAGCTTGTTCATCACTAAAAGTGAAACGGATAACATCGTTAAAAACTTGTTTTCTTAAGGCTTTGTGTTGTATTTGTTTATGTTTTTGGTTAGTTTTTTTTCCATAATTTTTATTCAATTTTCATATTCCGATATCCTGAACCGGCAAACATTTGTTATTAAGGCCAATAGTTGTCGGGCATATTCTGCCATTAGATATGAATTCGAAATTGAAAACTGGAATCATCGTGTCATAATTTGACATGGTTGAAATCTCTGACAGTTTGTTTCTAACCTCAAGTTAATAATTTCAGTTCAATTACTTATAATTTGTGCGACGAATTCGGAATACTTAAATTTTCCATTTATTTTGACAGTTAAATTTCTCAATGGCCAATTGTGCAACCGTAAATTAAAAGTTATTATTTCTCACGTAATAAGTTGTAATATCGTTTTCAAGTTATCATTCTTTCATAAGCAAATTGTAATCTATAATTGTTCATTAGCAATAGTAATCAGAATCAGTGCTTTATTAATTAATCACAAGTTCAAATTTTTGGGTGCTTTAAATTGTTTATAAATGGAAAGATTTTATTCTTCAAATCCTCATTTAAAGGTTTTGATTTATCGTTTTATTATTGGATACAACAGTTGTTATCAAAAAACAAATTGGGATTTTTAATTATTTGTTCTTTAAATGGTGACACTTTGGATTTATTATTATAGTTGACACCATATTCAATGCGGCAAGCTGAATAATAAATAAGGAGTCGTGAATGATATGTACATAAGTATATTTTTTCTCTTATTTTTAAGTAAAGATCACTTCATTGATATTGCTCTCATGAACTTATGGGATTTTATATATTAATTGTTATTTACATTTGAAAGTTTATATCATAATCTAGGAAAGTTCAATTCGAAAAATTATTCTTCAAAACTCTAATTTAAGGTTTTGATTCATCGTTTTTTTATTGGATTAAAAGGTTGCCAACAAAAAACCAATTTAAATTTTCAACTATTTGTTCTTCAAATGGTGACAATTTTTATTAATTATTATAGTTGACGCTTCATTCAATCTGGCCAGCTAGATATTAAATAAGGAGGTGTGAATAATATTTACGTAAGTATGTTTTTTTTACGTATATTTTAGTGAAGAACACTTTACCGGTGTTTCTGGATTTACAAATTGAATAAACATTTTTCAGTTTATGTTGAAATGGCACATTAATGCAGAAGAAATAATTGGACTTTTGTAAATTTGAAAATGTTGAAATGAAGTTATGAACATGCATTAATAATGATAATAATTTTTGATACAGGAATTGGGATAACATCTTATGAGTTATGAGACCAATGATATTATGAGAATATAAACATATGAGCATATGGATTTATGATCATTGTGTTATGATAATGTGATGGTGTGATACATTGATTTTATGAAGTATTGAAAAAAGATAGTTTTTGTATCTGTTATTTCTGAACATATTTCATGATGTTACAATTGAATGAAGGTTACTTAATTTCATTAAACTGATTTTTGTTATTGATTTTGTTATTTCATAATTATTTCTGGTATAATTGTTATAACAAATGAAGTGAAATGCTTTCGAACTCAGAAGAAAGTGAATTACTCATCATTGATAACAACGACATGTAATCCAAAACTGAAAGGAATTGAAGAAAATCTTTAACAGATTCGAACAGCAGCAGCTTGCCAGATATAGTTGCAAGAGTTTTTTCTTGTAAAGTGGATTGTTTATTAGATGAAATCGCAAACAATAAAATGTTTGGAGAAGTATTGTCATACGTTTCTGTTATTGAATTTCAGAAGAGAGGATTACCGCACATGTAAATTATGATTTTTTAAATACAATTCCTACAACTTATGATTTTAAATTATATCGATAGTTTCACAAAATAATTAGAATCATACTATTATACATAAATCATTATTCTATTACCCTTGAACCAAGCATAATTTGAAAACTCCCAATAAATTCACATTGAATGGGGAAAGATATGATTTATTGTTTTGAAATACTATTTTTCATGGAGTTCAAAATTAAGAATTTGAAAGCTTTGATATGGCCACCGGGATAATACTTTCTTGAATTGGCCGCGAAGGTAGTATCGTTTTAAATTGTCATTGAGATACGACTTCATTGCTCTGTTCGCTGAGATAGTACTCTATTACTAAGCGGCTTCGATTTCTCGATCACTAATAATTCTCTGTTTGTCAAAGTTGCTTTGATTAAACGCAATGATGTCATCCATTGAATCATCGGCGAACTTTCCGGTAGCTCTGCAGTACCCAGTTCTTGCACCAATATGAGACTGTTTTTCCAAATCGACTCAAATTTTGAATCGCGAGTTAGTTCTCAGGCATCACTGACAGCCTGGATTTGGTTGTAAGAATTAACAACGCAAAGTTCTGAAGCTTGCAGTGCTTTGTTCAACATTTTATTACGACCAAACACTTCAATCATAGGAGTCAAGAAGAAAGCGAAGTCAAATGATTCCATTGCTAGAAGAAATCCAAACGCTTCAGAAGCAAAAGTAGAATCAACTTCGACGTCTTCGATTCTGTCCTGGAAAAACTGGATGAGAACTGCGTAGTTCACCTTAACACTTTCGGAAGGTTTCACTCGCACGACCCATCTGTTGTGAAATTGGACGAATATGCATTAAATGCACGCTTCAAAATTTCTTGAGAATAAAAATTTATTTTCGATTATTCATTAAATTGATTTTTACCTTGTTGGACCAAAAGCTGCAACAGCAGGGAAACTCACGTCAAGTTCTTCTTTTCATTATCCTATAATGTGTAAGATTTGGAACTGTCTAATTCTTTTCGGTTAATCCCTCACGAAATTACGAAGTACGAAGTTTTTGGTCATTCCGATAAATTACTGGGCATCCACAAATTTTCCTATGCCATCTTGTCCCGCAAGATTCAAATTGTGGGCTTTGCAATGTGCGTATAGAGCTCGTAGTTCTTGATCAACAGCTACGAATGAGAAACGGGTTGCAAGTAAACCGTGACTGCTACTGACAGCGACGGATCTATTCTAGCCACACCGTTACAGTACTGCGCGCCACCTGAAAAGATTTTGCAGTAACCGTTCCTCCGCTGACAGTGATAGTTATTGCTAATACCCGAATCGCACCGGCGAGCGCAGTGGTAGTAATGCAATGAAATTTGATTAGTAGTGCAACGAAATATGATGCCAAATCGCTGACCAAATTTTAGTTCCACTAAAATCTAGTGGTTTCCTATCTGAACTTTGACCTTGCACATTACTCATTGAACTTACCACATTTCTTGAGAAACTTCATAAATTGAAGGAGAGGATCAGCTGATCGTCGTTCCGGGTTTCGAGTTTCAACTTGAAGACTTTTTAGGTTAGTTTCGTACATCATTTCATTTAGGTACGTACATTATTTTTCCAATACGATCAATACATAAAACAGCAATACTGATATATATGTTGAAGGAACCAATTCCCGAAAAAGTAATACAGAGTATCGTTCATTGTTTTTTCACCAAATGCATGTATCAACAAAAACTGAAATCGCCCTGCTCAAAGGATTCCATAGAAAACCATTGACGGGTGCAGCCAAATTTAGCCAATTTTTCTACGCGACGCAGATAAAGCAAAAACTGCGCGTGCAGTGATGGTTACGGACTAAACAGGAACTATTACTGTCAAGACCGTAACCATTACTGCCGTAGTAGTAACTATGACTGCGTTGCGTTTTACTGTCTCAGGAACCGCGCGTAGCAGTTATGGAATTGGCAGTAACGGTAACAGCTTACTCCGCTGCTTGAAATCCAGAATTTTTCCGGAAACATTTGAAGCTCCATCGTAGCATTGACCTCTTAGTTTTTCAGCGGACAAACTGAAGTTGTAAAAATCAGTACTGACAAGATCAAGAAGTGTTTTGGATTTAGTATCTAACGTAGCGAAAAATCCTAGAAAATATTCTGATGTTATCAAGTCCTTCGTAGCAACTCTCAAGCAAATTGATACTTGTTCCATTAGAACCAAATATGATGCTTCATCGACAAGGATTGCATAAAACAATAAAAACTTAGAGTGTTCGCAGAGCGCGATCGAGTGCGGCGCCGTGCTTGCGGCCTACTGGATTGTTGAGCATCGACAGATTTCTCGTTCACTCAAATCACCCTAGCTCCGGTTCTAATTGATATTTTTGCTATTTTAAAGAACCTGTCTATTCATCTTAAGTTAAAGAATCCTATTGGGAACCACCAGCACTCATAGGAGGTAGCGTATGAGCCTCAAAATAATTGAATTGTCCGAAAACGGGCGATTTCTGTTTGTTTAACTTGCGATATTTTCATTTATGGTTGATATTTAAATGCGAATACAAAACAGGCCTGTTCCTCGTTAAATAGCAGACATTTTGGTATGTGTCCGGAGTTCATTACTCCAATAAAAAAAAGAAGCCTGTTAGACAATACAATTTTCCGTTCGGATGTGTTCGACGTGGTTTATTTGCAAAATCTTGGCTTCTAATAGATATTCTTTGAATTTGAAAAAACTAGCGCATTTCTCCCTAAATTTGAAATAATTTAATATGCCTTAGAGCCCTGTATCTTACATAGGTAAAAAGTGGCAAGCGTTTGAACAATTAAGTTGTCAATAATATTTTGATTTGACCCTTTACGGTTCGACACTCCCGAGACTGAAGAGGGCACCAGGGTCTCTACACGGGTCAAAAAGTATGAAGAACCAATTCTCGATTCCAAGTGGGGGACTTCCAAACTCATACAACTTCTTTCACTGGCCCTGTATAAGTGAACTAATAAGTAAGAATAAGTAAGAATAAGTAAGAATAAGTAAGTAAGAAGTAGCCACCGGCGCGTGCGCGCATTATTTACCGATTGAGTGTCGTCTGCACTTCGAAACACCTATGCACCCGTGAAGGACAGAGGTGTCCAACGCGTGAACAACGGTGTAAATAACTGTCACTCGTCCTTCCCCTCTCTTACAATCATGGATGCGTTCATGCGGTGATCGCGATGTGGAAAGGGGTCCTTAGCGGCCGGGCTGTGTGAAGAAAGCGCGCAAGTAGGCGTGGTCAGACGTAGTCAGACGAAGCCCGCGGTGAAGCGAGGAGAGAACTCTCGATGAAGCGCTCGGAGAAGGGGAAGAAAGGAGAAGCGCACCAACCTTGCGTTGGACACCCCTGGCCTAGGATGAAAACTTTTTTGTATCAGAAATCTGTCCTCTTGAATTAGTTAAGATTATTTTCTTCTTTTGAAAAATAAAATTTTTCCATGGAAGTTGATCAGCTTTGTTAAGATTTTAGGAATTTAGCTGAGAGGAACCTTTTTGGAATATTATGGATTAGAAATTCTACCATTTTGTTATGGCCGTAGCCGAGTAGCGGCACTGGCTGTACTTTTAGGCCGACAGTTTATAGAATACATGGTGAAAGTGTCAACAGTGTTGAGTTTCAATTTTTTGAGTACATAAACGAAATGTTTCGATTTTCCTGTGCTTGGGAATAATATTTCAATGTTTTAAGACTTCAAATTTCTCAAGATTTTTTCAAATCAACGGTATACTGGGATATAAGTGCGTTGTTTCTGAATGCAAGTCAGGTTAAGCGGCTTGCTCCGAAAACGTGCAAGTTCTCACTCCGGAATCATTGCTTCCTCTATATGAAATGGAAAGAGAACGTGAACTTTTTTGAAGAATTATGGATTCGATTCAAAACAGAGGAAGTTAGAAAAATCGTTCTTCCAATTTAAAATCCGCCACAATATGAAAGTCCCATATCTTCTTGATTCTTAATGAGGGAAATTTGACTGATTCCAATGGAAAATTCTAATGTTGTAGTTGAAAATTCATTTTTTTGGTTAAACATCCATTTTTTTATTTAAAAAATTTGAGTATTCAAATATTCGTTGACATTTTATCTTTTTTAAAAAAATTTGATTTATCTGTTAAAAAATTAAACGAATCACTATCAGAACTATTCATAATAAATGCCTTTACTCGCGCGCAACGTGTGAGTCCGTGTCCAATACACACACGTGGCGCGTCGAGTGGGCGCCGTGTCCCTAGCAATAGTGGGGGCGGGCGAAAGGAGAAGAAATGTGAAAACAGGAAGAGCGCTGACTGTCGCAGAGTCTACTGTACATATACTACACCGGCCTACAGAACAGCAGGGAGGGAGAAAGAGAGAGATGGAGAGATAGCTGCTTTGGTGCCATGCTATAGACATTTTCAGTCGAATTTTTCGTGACATGGACGGGGTGTTCCCGTTTTCCGCAGTTAGGTCAACTCCATCAGAGTATATGTATACCCTCCTAAAAGAAGCAGAGCTTCAAAAATCTTTCCGGTTGGACATACTCTTTTCAAATCTCTCTACTTTGTGTGAGAATTGAACTCTTTTAGTGAAGATTCATAATTTTGTGCTTCAAACTCTTTTCTCCCAGTCGACATTCTATTTCATTCTATGTTTTGAGTTGAAACATGAAGATAAATGAACTCCTGATCTGATTTCAGCTTATTCCGTTAACCTGAAAAATGTCATGTCTCCAAACTTTCTTTATTTATTTGTTACATGTCCGGTGAATACCATCTGAAAAACGCATAAAATTCGACTATGGCTTGGTGCTGCGTTTTGGGATTCCACCTGTCGCTATGTCATAAAGTTTTGACGCTTTGCAATACTATTGTCACGTTATTTTGCACCGAGTCCGATAAAGTTCCTGGAGTTGGTGCAGCGACGTAGAAAATAGGCTTCTCTTACAATATGATTGTCGGGAAATGCATCTGAATATGTTTCTATAATTCTGGAAACTATTTGAAATCGAGGGTATGGGCAGTTTTGCACGTGACCAATCACATTTTTCATATTCTGCAGTTTTACGATTTAGAAAATGTGAATATTGAATATAAATTTTGGGAGATTGTTAAGAATGTATAGCAGTACGCCTGTCTGGGCCATTCAAATTTTTATTTTGTGTAAAAAGGGCAATTCTATGAATTTAAATTTCAAATGTAACTTAGAACGGGGCTTTAGAGCCCTAACTAGAATGCTCAAAATTAGAATATTTGGATAAAATTGAATTTTAATGGAACGAACAGACCTGCTCTCATATATTTTGAACCAGTCTCTGAAAATTTACCACAATATAAAAATTTCTGTTCATATAATATCGCCAAACATAATAAAACGTTCTGATTGGTCCCCTGACAGACTGTTACGTAGAATAGCTTCTAATGAGAAATATGTTTTTTTCACTATCTTTTTGGAGGAATGAGTTCGTTTATTTTCAAATTAAAAAGGAAACCATTTTGAAAAATAATTAATCTCTAAGCAAAAACAGTTCTATCTTAAACCTCGTCGTCGAATCGCGAAGTCAAAAGACGATTTTCCTAGGAAATATTCAATTGACAAACTGCAAAGTTTAATCTTGAAATTGAAAATTTGAATTTTAACAAGAAAGATGATTTCAGAATCGAATTACTAATTTTTAACTCAACATATGCATGTTAAGCACAAAAGATTACGTTTCTACCAAAGAGGTGACTCAATCACCAAAAAGTTGAATTTATAATCCAATTGTTGAATTTTCAATATGATTGAAGAACCTTTTCAACAAAATAGTCATTTTTCGGAATAAATTATTGATAATCATCCGAAAAACGATTTGTATTTGCATCGGAAAAGTTCATTACCAACCAAGAAAGATTTTTTACAAGAAGGTATCTGATAAACATAATTCTTTTACTAGAAATAGGAAAGTCGAATGTACAACTTGAAAATTCTTCTCAAAAATGTAGAATTGAACTTTCAGAATATGAATTTAACCAGAAAATATGAATTTCAGAAAAATCAGATAAATGTCCTCAAAAAAGATGCTTTTCTAGAAAAATACATTGATTGTCAATCAAACGGGTAAATCTTAGAGAAAAGAATAAATTTTCAAACAAGTGGTTGTGTTCTCAACCAAAGGAATGATTGAGGAGCTTCTAGCTTATGTCAAATCTTTAATAGATGAAGAATTTACATTCCGAAAAAGCTTCGTCCTAGCAATCGAACTTCCAGACGTAAAAGATAAATATTCTCACAGTAACAGTTGCATTTTCAACTTAATGGGCAGATCGTCGATCTAAACAGACAAATTTTTCGAGAGGAAGTGAGTTTCCAAGCCTGCAAGTTGGATTGTCACCAGAAAAAAATGAATAGACGATCAAGTAACCTATATGTTCCTACGCGATAACCCAATTTGAAACCCATAAGATTTATCTTCTACGGACGATGAGATTACTTCAGGAAATACTTGAATTCCATAACGACGAATTCAATTCGTAATCTATAAGGACGAATTTCCAATAAAGAAGTTGATTCTTTGACACGGAGATATGACTTCACAAAATAGTAAATACTCGTTGGAATTCGTCCAACAAAAAAGATACTTTGCGTTGAAAGAAATTGAATTCTCCACCCGCTACATGAATCTTCAACATCAAATAGACGCATTTTCAATGAAATATTCAAGATTCCGTACAAAAAATGTCACTATCCCTATACGCTCCTTACTTTTTGGGGAAAGTTTGTTCAGAAGTGAAAGAGTTAGCTGGGATAAATTGTGGGTACGGATGTGAAAGTGATGGAGACAGATCTGGTTATTTTTCTTGGGTGATTCTAGAGAATACAGTAGTATGTAATTGAAACGTAAGGCTCATTGTCATGCGCAGAAGTGATGCAACAGGACCGAAATCCTAAGAAGGGAGTGGCGACGCAGTGCACGGTAGTGACGTCGTTCAATGTGATGACTTACGTGTGGAAGAGTTGTGTGCTATCCATAAATATATTGCAGATGGAAGCGACAAGCCATAGGCCGCTCTGTAAGCGGAACCATCTGCTCAACTTCGCTGAAAGAGGAAGAGCCAGAGCGCGAGCGTATTCCAAGCTGGCTCGTCGCTTCTATCTGTAATATCTCTATGGTGCTATTGCCAGGAAGGGACGCTCAACTATAAATGCTGTTCAAGAGATAGTGCAAAGTATAAGGTCGGCGCAAAGCGGAAACTACCACTCAAGGAACATCATCTTCCTGACGAAGTTGTATGTGAAAAACGCCTTCATCTCAGCCAGGTGGACGGATATGATCGAAGCCTTGAAGAGGTTTAAGACTCCACAGTATCTCTTGCGGATGATCAGGAGCTACCTCAAGGACCAAAAATTGGAGTGCGAAACGACAGAAGGCACCAGAACGAGGGTGATCACGGCTGGGTCTGCCTAGGGATCTATCTTAGGACCAGATGTTTGGGACATCTCTTACGATGATATCCTTCGACTGAAGACGCCGGTAGACACCTACCTGTCAGGTTACGCGGACGATATCATCGCAGTATTCGCAGAACGGAGCAAGGAAAGGATCCAGGGGAAACTGGACCAGGTCATGTACCTTGTCAACAGATAGATGAGGAAACACGGCCTGAAACTTGCAACGCAAAAGACTGAGCTGGTTATCGTAACCGGGAAACGGATTCCCAGAATCAGGACCATGCAGGTGGGCACAGAGAAAATTGAAACCAAGATGGCAAGATTGAGACATCTTGGTATAATGATGGACTCGAAGCTCACATTCTGCGAGCACATCATGAAAGCAGCAGACAAAGCTGCCGTGGTTACGAATGCCTTGGCAGACTCATGGCACACGTCAGCGGGCCAAAACCCAGTAGGCGACGCCTGCTGATGTCAGTCACCCAGTGAATACTCCTATACCAGGGTGAGATATGAGCTGACACACTGAAGCAGGAGAAATATAGAAGAAAAATGGCAGCACTACAACACAGAGGAGCGCTTAGAATCGTATGTTCATATCGCACCGTTTCTGAGCCTGCGGCCCTTGTGATTGCAGGGGTAATGCAAAAAGATCTATCGGCCTCGGAAAGGGAATAAATTTTCGATAAGTCTCCTTAAGTAGGAAAACAAACAACGAACGCAGAGGCCAGAATACTGGCAGAAGAACTCTGTAGAAAACTTTGGATCGCAGGGAAATGGGGCAAGTGGACGGCAAGACTGATCCCTGACTTAGACTTGTAGGTCAAACGCCAACACGGAGAGGTAAATTATTACCTTGCACAAGTTCTCTCGGGGCATGTCTATTTCCAGGCCTACCTCTACAAGACGAAAAAAGTGCAGATTCCGAAGTATATTTACTGCGAAGCCGAGCAGGACGACACAGAAAACAATTTCTTTCACTGTGAATGATGGACGGAAAATAGAGGAAGGCTGGAAATTGCCACGGGACACATTACGCCAGAAAGTGTAACAACAGCGATGCTGCAAAATGGAAAGACGTGGGACGCAATAGCAACCAATGTTGAAGCGATTTTGCGAGAAAAGAAAAGAGTGATGAACGGGGCAGAACAAAAGCCCTAAGCAAGAGACCAATCAGACCCAACCAGGATGTCAAAGGCCGACGAGCCTGATGCGCAACGCTACTGCTGCGCTACTGAGGTCGATGCGTACATCTTGATTGGGTCATGATAACATACTGAACGAAGAAGAAGGGAAGAGGCAGAGGAATACAGAGGCAGACCAACTACACTAAGAAAAAAATACCGCACTGGTTACGGGGAAATTTTTTTTTTTTATCACCTCTCTGACTACTGTTGGAACAGAAATAAATACGGTGTTCACCGTACTCATTGCGGTGGATGATCGCAATCGCTTGACAGTCTTCAGTACTGTGGCTCAAAGGGTTAGTTAAGTGGAGCCACCGTACTGAGTACGGGTTTTCCACCGTTCTTCTTGCGGTCAATTTTCCGAATCTTTACCAGGGATTTCCGTGTTGACTTCGCCGAATTCTGATCATAAGAACCGTATCATACAGAAAATCGGAATTTCAATTGCTGTGCATAGATTTTTGAAATTTGCAGATGAGATTTATCGGATATTATAAAAATCAAATACGTTACATACTGGATTAAACAAAAATGTTCAAATCATAATAAAATTAAATTTACGTTTGATATGTAAAGAGCAGTTCTTAAGCATCCTAGCAATAAATATTCTCTCATTGTAGTGAATAAAAGTGATTAAAGAAAAGCAGCAGGAGATGTTTCGAGACTCCCGAAGGAATCCCGGAAGACGCAGAAAATGCTTTCATGTCGTTGAGCCGGGAGACTACAGACACTAAGTTTGAATAAATTTTATTTTGGAAGTATGTAATCAAATCAGTTCAAGACGCTCTCCAAAACACTCGAAAATAACATGTTATAAGAGAAAATATACTTGCTGATATCTGATTCCAAAATATCAACAATTAGATAACCTTGAAATATCTCGATGAGCTAGTAATATATGTATCAGGGTCACGTTTTTCAATGAAAACGAAGTTAACGTTTCCGAGTCGTTACAAAAAACGGGGTCTTATGAAGTGTAAATTTTTTAGTTAACATGCGATTCTCCGTATTTTTTACGAGGTTATATATACCCAAATCATATTAAAACCTATCTTCCTAATAGAAGCAATCACAAACCAATTTCTCCAGCACTGATGCGAACTCCAAATCTCTTTAAATCCTCATTTACGGTAAGAAAAAAACTAACATTGAGGAAACAAGGCGGGTCTTCTATTGTTTTTGACAACGATGGGAATATAGAATAGGGTATATAACAAATGCACATCAGCTGCGCTGTATTGAACACAACGAATGACTGTATTAGTAATATTTACGGTTAAACAGACTATGTTTATTCACCGCAATGATTACGGTGGATACCAGTGTGAGTACGGTTTTGATCGTTAAAAGTCAGCTGATTGCGAAAAAAGTTATCTTTACCGTAACCAGTGAGGTTAAAGTCAGCAACCATCGCGTTATTTTTACTCAGTGTAACCTATGCCCATTCAAGATGTTCGAAGGCCGGCGAGCCTGATATACGTTCCTGACGTGCTGCCAAGGACGACGCGTAACATCTTGGCTGGGATATGACAATGACTCGCATAGAAAAGAAACCAGCAGATGCCCCGATGGGCGAGAAAATGGCACCCCCTGAAGTAATGCGAAACTGGTTCCGGGGTTAATCATGCCAAGAAGATGATGGTGATTTTTACGTGGGTAGTAGATGGAAAAAACATCTTTCCATCTCCATCAACATCGAGAGCCCCACACTACCGAGAATTGCGGACCGTTCTCGGTGTCTGTTCACAGATTTTTCTACCATCCCGGAAAAAATGGTGCTCTTACGACGTACTATGATCGCACCATAGGAGTGGGGAGGATAAATAGTCAAGTAATGACGATATGCGCGGTTGGGACTGCGCGGATACTTAAGGTCGATCACTCAAAATTTTTGAATGATTGACCTGACAGTGGAACGCGGAAGGAAGATGGAATCAAATACATCATTCAGTGGAGACTGCGCGATAGTTAGGTCGGTCGCTCAAATTTGGCGATGTTTGACGGGATAGTGGAACGTGGCGGAAGACTAGATGAAGAACGTCAGGCGCAGTGGAAAGCGCGCGGAAACTTTGGTCCGGTCACTCAAGTTTTGGCTTTCTCGCGTATGTCGGGATAACTTTAATCTCCGGGAAGCCAATGATAGTTGGTATGCCAACGGTCTTAGCTCTACGAATTAGTTGGTATTTCATTCGATTCGTGGAGGACCGAGATTTGGACAACAACCGTAGGATTCAATGTTAGTGCTGGACAACAGCCTTGAACGCACTGCTGTTTCTTTCTTTTTCTTCTTAAACCATCTCCATTCATTGTTCTAATGTAAGGCTACATCTATTCTTACATATATTCCTACATATTAAACTTTGCACCTAGTTTACTCCTTTTTGAGGATATCATTGGCATTCCGATGTGATATTACCAAACATTGGTGCATTTTCAAATTTTATCATATACTCGGAGACAATAATTCCTTTACCAATATCGCATTCAGTATGTTCTAGCTCTCTTTTAAGAGCTTAAGCTAACCTTAATGATACAGTGGAAGTAAATTGTGTTATGAGTTCTTTCAAGATGTTTGTGAATTCCTTGAACGAATAATGATCCTGGTTGTTTCTGATCCCAGTATACTTTACTGCAGTACCTGATGTGGTTGGTGTTCTTTTAATGTTCCAAGCTAGTTTTTGTTAATCATTTTCCGTGTAGTTTATTTCTTCCTTTTGAATATCGTATGGCACCTCTCGCTGTTGTTCTTGCAGATTTAGTGCTTGACGTCCATTGTGGATTTTGAAACCCTTCTGTTTACGTTCCTGATATTTCTGACAGACTGAGAAGCTGGCGCGATATTCGCCCCCAGAGTTTACACATTCAGTTCCGGCATCGGTTTTTTCACATTGCTTGGAAGCGTGTTCCCCTCCACATTTTACACTCCTGGGTTTGTTATGACAGTCCTTTATCCCATGCCGAAACTGTTGACAGTTGTAACATTGCGTAACGATTCTTGGGTTGCGGTATTCCTCCCATCTTATCCTGGTGTAGCACAGGATTTTTAAGTTTTGGATTTCATATCCTGTTTCTTCCGCTGTTTCAGGTACATAAAAGAAGATGTAAGGTGGATACCTTGGATTTTGCTTTACTTTAATAGGTATAACCATTTTTGGATCGCAGCGTAGTTCCTTCAGCTCCTCGATGATTTCGTCCGTTTTGTCTCCTGGCAGTCCTTTGAGTAACAGTTCTTTTATCTTTTACAGCTTGTATTGGGGACGTGTGGAAAGATGTGATTCTGTTCATCAGATATTGTTTGATTTGTTGATAATCTTTCCACGTGCTTGGTCATTGTTTTGATTTTATTGTTGACCAGAAATCTGGTTTTACCTGTAATATTTGGGTTGTTCAGGATGATCGGTGGAACCTTTTCGCCGTTGTGTTGAATGGCTCTTCTTGCGTTTCCTCCTCTATTTCTGAAGATACCATTTCGTTTGGAGCGTCGGTATTCGATATATTATGTTTCGAAGCACCTGTGAAGGATTTGAGCCAGTCTCCTTTGTTTCACCGTTACACTTCGAAATTTTGTAAGGGCACTGATAGCGCACTTTGGGTTGTAGGAGTGATGTATGTCAACACGGCACTGATGCATGGGGATATGATCCCAGCCGAAAATTCACAAAGTTCACTGAATTTTACTTTTATCTTCACTGTATTTCACTTTTGTCCATGTGCAGTAACAACGTTCAACCATAAGTCTAATCCTCTAATCTTTCTTTCTTTCTCTTAGGAACCATGTATTCATCAAAACAAGTTCACATGTACATTCGTAATTATGTTTATATATTTATATTCTACGCCCGGTAATTGATAACTTATCAGGATCTTTATAATCTTCGAAGCTTACAATTTATATTCCTTGAAAATTGTTGTCAGTTCTGTTTGGGTAAAAGGTCGGTGCCAGAATCCCAACTAATCCTCTAATGGCTGGAGTGCGCCCTTTTATACCGAAGAGCTCATGGGTTATACGTTGGAGGACGCGTAGAAATGGCAGAAAATGAGTGGTGAAAAACGCGCGCGCTGAGTTTTTCAGGAGCTGTACTCACAGCCCTTTTCATTCACCAAGCTTCTGCTGCTCTGCGTGCGCGATGGTGTTCGCTTCCCTTATGCTGGCAAGGTCAAACTACGTGCGTAGGCGCATCTGTACCAGGGCAGTAATAACGCATTCCTTTTCCTCCGATAGGTGGCGCATCCGCAGAACGTTTACTATAGAGGGTCCAGGGACAGCGTGGCAGACTAGGCGGATGCCGCCATTGCTAGCTCAGGTAGCGAACCAGGTAGTATATCTATATATAATACTTTATATGTGTATATAGATATGGTATCGCACAGGAGATCTAGCAAAGGAAGAACCAATCAGCGCGAGGTACACTCGTCTACCACACTGTCCCTGGACCTTCTGTAACGTTTACTTATGCACTAACCTGAACCCTACTACATTAACTTTGGCTTGAATGTGAGTAGTTGTCAATCGTAATAATAAACGTCGTCTACGAGAGAGTTCAATATGAGTCATTAAAAGTCTCACCTTTTTCAAGTTGCGTATAACAATCTATCCAAAAACAGTCGCATTGGCATAAGAAAAGTAGGATTTATGACCAAAAAAGAGTGATTCGATGAAGAAGTCACGTTCCCAATAGAACAATTGACTACAGATGAAGAAGATCAGTTTTTGCCCAAATAGCTGAATGAATCATCTGAAAGGATAGATTCTCATAAAAATACATAAACGGTCTAGCCAGAAAACATACACAGTCTTCCACCGAACATGCATGGTACTAGGTGATGACGCAAGTTCGCCGCTACTTTAAATCAAATTGTATTGAAGGAAAACCTTGAAATTGCATTTTTGTAAAAATTACGGAGAGGCAAAGAAAAAATGAGTAGTTAATTTTGAAAACGGCTAAACTGATTTTGATGAACAAAACATAGGTACTGTTTAGAGCCTCGCTTGCTCAGGCGATAGCCCGTTAGGCTCCCGAGTAGGAGAACTGGGGTCGATTCCTATGCCAGTACCAACATAAATTTTTCTATGTACTGTTGTCAAGGCTTCGGTGGTTCAGAACCCACCCTTAACTGTAGGTCCCCTAAGAAAGGGGCTACTTGCCTCCAAAGTTAGAAGCTCCATGTCTTTTTTGCGTTTTCGAAGCTACGCTTTTTTACACTCACCACTTACGGTCGCCGCAATGTACAAGATTTAGGAATAATTTTATTCTTTAGAATAATTTTTGATACTTTCCACATTCTGCTTATAATTAAAAGTTTCGGGACACATTGCAATATAACAATAGGAAAGAAAATACTATTTTCTATGTGCCATTTATGTACCTTCTCACTTCGAACATAAGAAACTATTAAACGTTTCTGAACTCATCCTGGGCACATTCATTGTCAATATTCGGAAATTTATTTGTCCTTAACTATGACTTCTGATTGAATATCGAAATATCAGGGAGGTAATTTAAGCTGAAGGCATATAAAGTTTTCGACATAAGCATTCAAGGATAATCACCCTTGAATCCTTGTGCACGAAACTTTTTCCCACTTCTGGAAAACCTATTACAAGCTTTCTCTGATAAAAAAATTAATTTGAAGCCTCAATTTTCCCCCTCCTCCCATGCAGGATATTTTGAATCTCTTTCAAACATTTGTCCTTCGTTTCAGGCGCCATGTAGAAAAAATCTAATCTTCCGAACAAGCAAACACTGGCACAGATTGGAAAAATTGTATAAGTACCAGCACTGAAATCGATCCAATGAAAACCGGATCAAACCAACAAAGAGTAAACTTGTCCTGCAGAAGTGATGCATAACATTCCGATTTCTTCAATATCCAGTGGCAATAGTTCACTTTACATCAAATAAAAAATTGTATTAACACCCAACTCTAATCCAGCAGTGAGCATTGTGAAACCCAGAACTAACATCCACGAATGAGGAACCATTTCCATACACATGTATAATTCCAGGAAGGAGAAGCAGGCCACAGTTTAACAAATGTCCAATTGCAGGAATTATTCCCGAGTGTAAAGTTAGAAATCTTCTCCCAATCCTGGTTCTAGGAACATGTCAGTGTAACTAACCATCTTTTGCGTGTAGGAACCAAAAGCTGTTTTACCAGGAAGAGAAAAAGTCGCAGAAGCAAGAAGAATGATAAATAGAGCTCTCCTTTCCTCTCAAACAATAGTATATTACACTACAAGGGCAGAAAGTTGAAAATCCTGCACTGCGTGATATGGTGCCCGAGGCGAAGCCGAGAGCATCATATCTTGCAGTTCAGGGCTTTCAAACTTTTGTCCGCGTGGTGTATACTGATTTTCTCCATACCCGGTCTTTGATTTTTTGTGTGTGCTTTTTTGCCATTACTAAAATGAAAGGAAGATGAAAGATAGATGAAAGATTCTTGAAATTTCAGTGGGTATATTCGGAGGTGTTCGTTCGAATTTAGTTGTTGGATTTTTTGTTTTTTTAGTTATAATTGTTCAGCATTTGCAGCTAATAAATTGAAATTCAACCTATCAAGAGCTTCAATTTTAGCTGTCCATTAAGTAAATCGGCCTGGAAAAGAGCTTTCTGCATAGTGGTCTGTGGAAGAAATTTCCTAATTTTTACCAGTCCCCACTCCTGATAAAAAAATGTTAATCAATAAGCCGATATCATTTTTTGAACTCGAGCTTCTGATAATTGTTGATGGAGGAATAGAATCTGTGAAGCAAGTGCAAGCAGTGAACACAACATTTCTGAATATAGATTGCTCCGAACACTCAAACGCATTCTTTGATAACAAGAAATTTCATCAAATGAATGTCATCAGTGGAATCAGAAAATTGATATACAATGTCCTGGTGTATTCCTCAACCTGGTTGTTTTGAACTCACCATTCATTGCTGCAACGGTTTGTAGGATGCAGAAATCACCATCCTATAAAAAGTGACTCCATTTCATTTTACTTATTCATTATTATTATAAGTATTTTGAATGGTAAAGAATATACACAAATATACAGTACACAGAATGAGATAAAACATCCCCAAACTCAAGTAATATACCTTTATTATCAATATCAAGTGATAAAACTTTGCCTATAAATATTCCTTATGCTATCCATATATGTTTTTTTGTAAAGGTAAGTATAATAAAACACTGCTTTAAGCGATTTTCGCATTAATTAGATTTATGTTGGATTCCTCCCTTTAATTTCCTCCCTACCGAGATCCCACTTTGATTTCAGTCCTCTCAGATGATTTGTTCTCAATCGAATGTGAGATTTTTTAATGCTAAATTCAAAAACATCGAACTGTAACTGATATCAAGAATCTTGCCGAATATTCCTCGAATATTCAAGTTGAGACTAGATTAGATTGGACAATCGAAAGGACGAAGTCCTTGAAAACGGAGTCTTCATGAGAAGGCTTTTGAAACTGAATCTTGGAAAAAGGGGAAAACATTGATTAAGATGCCCTATTGATGCCCTGGACGTGTGAAAAATTGAATATGAATCACTAATTTCCGGAACCAAGTCTCCCAAGTCAGGTGGCATTATATCATCCTCAATTCGTGAATTTGTAAATGATATGATAATATATCGTCTCCATTTATCTGTTCTTTCCGATGTATGATATCTTGGATTTCTTCCAAAGATTTGTCTTTTGTTTCAGGCGCTATGCAGAATAAAGTTAAACTTCCAATCAAACACAAACAAGCATATATCAAAAAAGTTGTATAGATACCAACAATGGAATTGATCCAATAAAAGGTAGATTCAACTATCAGCACGTAAATATTCCCTGATAAAGTGACGAACAACAGCCCTGTTCCTTTAACATCTAGTAAAAATAGTTTACTTGCCATCGAGTTAAAAGTTATATTGATTCCAAACTCCATTCCAGCAGTGTATATCATGAAACCAAGGTACACCATGTATGCATAAGCATTCATTTCAATACATAGGAATATTTTCATGAAGAAGTAAAAGGCCAGAGTTGCCAAACTAATAGTAGATATTATTTCTGAAGTTAAAACCAAAAATCTTCTTCTTATTCGATTGACAACTAGGAGGTTTAATAACTTTATCGGTACATCAGCGCCTGCCAGTATCATCGTAGAGTGTTTTGTTCCCAAGTGCAATTCAGCGAATTCAAAAATCTGTTGAGTGTAGGCACCGAAAGCTTGTATACCAGAAAAACACGATGTCGCTGAAATGAGAAGAATAAAGAAAAGGCTTCTTCTGTTTCCCGCTACACAAAGTAGTTTCTGGAAAGCGAACATTTCTTGCTTCATATCTTCAGTTACAGCGCCTTGCAATTCTTTCAAGATTGGGTCCAGGATTTTGGGTTCCATCGTTCCTCTTAGTTTGTAAAGGTGTTTCAAAGTCTCTACCTTTTTGCCTTGTTTCAGGGAATATAAGGGCTTTCAGGCATGATAATGAATGAATAACAAAAGAGAAGGGATGTGAAGAGCATCAATATGTTCATATTGCTGAAGGAGAGGAGAGCCCCAGCAGTTCTGATGTATATATTACCGAGACTGACGGATATGCGGAATATTGCTATCAGGGAGCGTTTTATATCTTTTCGTGATATTTCGGCGATGTAGATAAGCACAATTTTCAAACATGCATGACCCGTGAGACCACTCAGGAATCGTGCAACGTACAAAGTTTCCACATTTGGTGAAAAGATAATCATGATCCAAGAAAATGATTGAAATATAGAGAGTATCAATGAAGTGGGTTTTCGACCCGCCGAACCAAATAGGATAGGATATAAAAGAACACAAGCAATTGCACCAATGCTGTAAATCCATGCTATCCAAGCTCCCTGTTTGTCATCTATCAAGATCTCAGAATCTTCACACTTTCGGTGGGACAGAGCTGGACTTGTCCAACTCAAGATGGCACTTACTCCCAGTGGTGCAAGACCAACTGCAAAACATAATAATATCTAAATATAAATAGTTATAAGAATAGCAATGACAACGAAAAAGATATAATATGCTTTCTCCAGGAGGTAATCACTTGTGTTATGATGATAGTTACAATGATCATTATGAGGCTCGAATATTTAGTAGGTCAGCACCTTTCAGGTCGAGTATATTCAAAAATTTGTGAGACAAAGGACCATATCAGTTAAAAACACATGGTAACATTTTGGTTTCGGTATGCGCCTTTTCAAAGACAGTAATAATTAGTCGTGTTAAGGTTTACCAAAGTTATGTTCTGCTCTAAATAAAATGAATAAAAAATGTGCATGAAATGAATGAATATTGAATCCTATTAACAGAACAGTTTGAAAATTACGAATTTAACTGTTTGCATTGAATGAAGAAAAAGAGCAAGATTTATGAAGAGAAGCACACGTATAATTGGTAGATGGTGAATGGTGAAGAATGGAGTTGACGTTTTCGGGAAACTAGCTGCTCCCTGCTCCCACTGTGCGGCGAAGCCGCCGCCGCACAGTGGGCTAGAATAGAAAAAAAAACAGAAAAAATATAGAAAAACTTTTTTATTTTCGACTTTCGTGAATTGTACCTGTACCATTTGTGTGTCTGCACCCAGTGCCATCCTAAAACTGGTTCATAACCCTCAGGTATTTACCTGGGGTCAGTCGGAACATAACTGTTTTGGAGAGGAAGTTCAGTGAGTAAGTTCACGTCGATTTCCAACCCTAGGGTTGAAATTTCCAGTTTTTCAACTCAAGGGTCTACAAAAAAGTTTTGAAGCTATAGGTTGACTCCTTATAATTCGATTTCCAACCCTGGGGTTGAAATTTCTAGTTTTTCAACCCTAGGGACCGAAAAAAAGTTTCAAACCTATAGGTTTACTCCTTATCATTGCATAGGCATATTTCTCGCACTCACTCTACGTGCATGTATGAATGGTGTTTCAGTGGTGGTGTTGTGAAAAACGATATGCATTAGAGGGAGTAATACCAAGCTCTTGCACCTCGTGCGATTGCAGCCCTCGCTTCACTCGGGCAGCTACCTCGCACTCGGTTGCAAACGCTCGGTTTCACCCCTTGCAATGCAACATCCTATTCTCTCCCACACTTCCGATTTCGAAACGGTTTTATGGAGGATGATTCGGAAGGTATGTAGACGACTTTCATATAAACAACTTCTTTGAAATATCATATGTTTCATGTTTAAATGAGTATTGTGTGTGTTCGTTTCAAAGGCGCATGTGATCTCATAACCTAACAAAAATTATCAAAATAGTTATCTTTCCAGGATATTTTAAAATTCTGAACAGTGTAGAGTGTTCCTAATGTTATTAAGATCTGAAATCGATAAAAACATGCTGCGCAACCCTGCGGACCTGGTTTTGAGAACCGAGAAATACTTGGACGCGAAACATTCAAACATTTTCCCAGCGCGTAATCACGAGCTGATGTTAGACTAGCCCTTCACCTCACCTAGAAAACAGTTTTTCTTTAATCAAGGACAAATTTTTTATTATTATTTCCAATTTTTTGATTTATTTGATTAGTAATAATAAGATTAATCATTTTAATATTTTATTGCAATAATTTTTGTAGTTAATTTTCTCATTTTGTCTTTTTCGAAGTTATAAAAGTTCTTGTTCATCATTTAAAAAATTTTGTTGTTCTATTCATTTGATTGATAATAATAAGAATAAATATTTTGTTATTTATTATTTTATTTCATTTATTTTTGTACTAAGTGTTTCTCATTTTTGTTTTATTCTATGTTATAAGAGATAAATTTCTTCTCTATTATTTTGAAAATTTTATTATTCTGTATATTTTATTATCAAAAATAAAATCCAATTTTTTATCTTATTGATTTTTGTAGTGAATGTTTCTCATTACTGTTTTATTCTAGGTTATCAAACACAAATTTCTGTTTTAATATTTTTAAAATTTTGTTATTTTATATATTTGATTATTACTAATAAGAATAATTATTCTATTATTTATTACTACATTTCATTCATGTTTCTAGTTAATGTTTCTTATTTTCGTTTTCTTCTAGATTATCAAAGACAAATTTCTTTTTCATTATCTCAAAAATTTTTGTTATTTCATTCATCTTTGTAGTAAATGTTTCTCATTTTAGTTCTATTCCAGGTTCACGTGCCATGGTCTACTAGTGCACTTACAAGGATATACAGATTAATATATTAATATACAGATTTACTCGAAAATCAGATGCATTCTACTAGAAAAAAATGGCCGCTGCGCACGGCTCGCTTCGCTTGCAAGTTTGAGCGCGCCTACGCCGCGCGTCTTTCGCATCTCACGCTCGATAGTAATCTCACCTCGCGCTCCGCGCTCAGTTATGAATTTACCCCGCGCTACGCGCTCGGCCTTTGTACCTCCCTACAGTTTTATATGAAGCTTGTGAACTCAAAAGCAAAATGTCTACTTCTTAAATTTGATGAGTGAGAATTCTCTTTTGTTAAAGCTTCTCCGGCTTATAAAATACATTCTCATCCAGTGTCTCGTGCTGCGCACTAGATCAAAATTTTTCAAGAGCGGTAGAGAAGTTTTGTTGCCTAATTTTTTTTACATGTCGTGTCGTTTTTCTAAAAATTCAATTTTTAATTTTATTTTTTACCTAGGCGCGCTCAAACTTGCGAGCGAAGCAAGTCGCGCGCGATGAGAATGTGCCCGCGCGGCGGGCAGATTTTCATTCTTTTTTTTTTGTGCGATCAAAATGGGAATTCTCGATTTTTTGAGAAAATAAAAAAAGTTGTATTCACCATCTTGTGGGCCAACATGAAGAAACATTTTTTCTCTCTGCCTCTCTTTTCAATCTTGCTTTATTTGGCTACAAATTCTGATTTTCGTTCATATTTTTGAATTTTGAAAATGCTACAACTCTGACAATTTTGTCTTTATCGAAAAATGTCATAGGGATAAATTGTTTCATTTTTCACCTCATACAAGAAACCTTACTTAAAATTTTCGAGTCTTGGAAAAAAAATTTTTTTAAATGTTCAAAATGCTCCCCCTTCTCATTTTTCATCCAAAATAGTTGGTTAACAAACTTGACCTGTCTTTTTGGTTCCTCAAAATGTGTGTCAAAAGGCAATCTAACCCGAGTAGTCTTTCAAAAGTTATGGGGTATACAGACAACAACGACGACGACAACAGACAGACAGACACCAACGTAAAAACTACTTTTTCGGAATCAGGAGGTCTCAAAACATGGAGATTTTATGAATTCTGCGAAAGTCAATTTTCACATAAAACCAATACCTTCTCATTATGATGAGAATGTAATAATAGTCACTTCCGGTCCATTATTTTGTTACTTTAAAATTTGGTTACATATTGGAAATCAGCTAGCTCAAAAACATAAATATACCGTTTTCCGGAAGAATAGAATGCATTTCATTAAAAAAAATAGTCACTTTCAGTCCGCCATTTTGTTTTTCCAAAATTTCGATTACGAATTTGGAATCAGCTAGTCCAAAAATATGAATATACCGTTGCCCAAAATAATTGAATGCATTTTACTGAAAGAAAGTCACTTCCGGTTCGCCATTTCGTTTTTTCAAATAACGATTACAAATTTGAGATCAACGAGTTGGAAACCTAAGAATCATCATCCATTTTTTCAATACGTATCTTGGTCTATTCTTCACGTTTCTATTCCAAATCTAGCCCACTTCGCGCCGCGGAGTAAGTACACAGGTTTATTGCATGTTTATTGCATGTTTATTCCTAAATGTAGATCTACTTCAACAGTGTTACGACGGGCAGTTTATGCATTTTGGCAATAGTATGAATAATATAAAAAACTTTCTGAAAATTTGAAATCCGCCACTTATAACACTTTTTTGATAGTCAGATTTTTGTTCTTCTATTTTCCAGATTAAGACAGTAATCTCTAAATATGCGAGCGGTGTCAGTAACCAACACGCGAACTGAGCAGCCCAGTCAAACCGCATGCGCCGCTTTTGAGAGCACGTTTAAGCATATACTCCGCGCTTGCGCATTTGCGTCAGTGGGCTCGGTCTTCTAAGGTTTTTCAAATTGATATTTTCTTGTCGTTTTTGTAGAAAAACCAATGCTTCAAATGGCCTATGTCATTCCAGGAATGATCCTTGATAGTGTTTCAAAGTTTTATCAAATTCGGTTTATTAGTTTTCATGTTTACCTGTTACAAAAGAAGATCTTGAACTTTATATGATAGAACAGATATAGATCCGGGGCTTGGCAACAGAGAAGGTAAAAGTGTTGTTACGAAAAACCACGTACGTCTGGAGTGAAACTTTGATAAAGATAAAGCAATGGAAACTTTTTTACTGCTGTGGGGCATAGTTTCACTTCTCCTGGTTTGACTACATCCCTGTAATTTACCTCTGCCTTCAATTTACTCATGCTCCAATGACATTCATGCCTAATTCCATTCTTTACGCTTTCTCAAGCACGTGTTTTATTCTTGTAGACCTCGCAAGGAGGAAGTAAATCTTGTAAATGGAAGAATAACAGGAGGAGAGGAAGAGTTTGATCGTAAGAAAGTAGTGCAATTAGAGGAATAAAACCATTGAGTACTGTAGTATAATAATTGCATTTTTTCTTCTTTGCTGAAGTGTCACTATAGACGCGAGTGGAGGCCTCTCCAAAAAGAGCACCTTAGGGTCTTCGCATTTGATGCAGCTGTGCAATATGTGCAAAAAGTCTGTATCTACGTGCAAAATGTGTGTGTTAAAAGATAGGAGAGGGTGTCGGACATTCTTGTACGTCTTCTGAGGCGCGATAAAATTCTGAAGAGTTTTTTGAAATACTACCTTTTAAGAACTGAGAACAAATAACAACTACTGCTATTAAATGCATGGTTACTGTAGAACAAGGGAGTTTTTCATCGGGTACTAGAGATTATGAAAATATTGAATTAAGTCTTGATACTGGTGGTTGAAATGCGAGGTTTGTCCTTAACCCCGTCAAGAAAAAAGATATTGTTTTTTCGAAAAAATCTAGACTAGTAGGAGGTTGACAATGAATCATCGTCGAACAAAATGAAAGTTTTGATTTACCTTTCAAGGTCCAGTATAGGAAAGAAATCAGTACCAAAAATCTGAGGGAAATCCAAGATTTTGAAAGATGCTTGCGAAAGTGATACCTGTGAGTTTGGAGTTCATTATGAAGAAAAAAAAAAGATTGGTTATATGGTCAGGTGCTGATGAGTTGGAAGATGCGGTGGTTGAGGAAAGTGATTATCGAGGTTGGTTCCTGGAGCAAAGAACTGTTGAGTTGCTCTCTTGAAATATTTTTCTGGTCCGTACTTTGAATCTTATTTCACATGATCTTTTCCTCTCCAATTTCATTTTGTTTCAGAACGATGCAGTATCAAAATAATGGCAAACGGTAGACAGGAATTCTTTCGAAAGAGTACAACAATTTTTCCAGAAAATTATTCTCCCGAGCTGATAAAGTAATTGTCCGAAGTGTTGTGCCTCAAATTAAAGAAAGTATCAATAACAATCAACAGTCAGTCAGCCTTATTACATCAATTCTCTGAAATTGAAAGCCTCAAACATTGTCTACGAGGATAGTCTGTTGGTCGTGGGGGCTAAGGCACGCGCTTTGAACCCACGCCGGCTGATTGTGGGTTCGATTCCTGCCTTTCACTCTGGAACGAATGCACAGAAAACTTGTTTGTTTACACTAAGGCTTTTTTGTGCGATCCCTCTTAAGCTAAAGATCTGATCTGCACATGATCTCCCTGGCATAAATGCACATTGAACTTCCCAGATACTTTCCTTTGTTACTCCCATGACTCTACTAATAAGTATTTTGGTAAATGTCTTGCCCACAGTACTGAGTAGGCTAATCGCTCTATAATTATAACAGTCGCCTTGGCCACCCTTTCCCTTGTCGATTGGGACAATATTCGAACAATAATCGCCTTTCTCCAATCACTCGGAAGTTTGTTGTTCTCAGCACACATATTTATAAATTCATACAGCCAACAAACAAATATACGCCACAAAAATTAAGCATTCCAGAGAAAATACCGTCCTTACCGGCAGCCTCACCATTCTTCGGTTTTTCGAATACAGAAATAATGTCATCGATATCGATTCGGCTTCCACCACCTACATCGGAATTTCCTAGCGTATCCGTGTCTATGCCACTGTTGTTATGGTCTGTGGCTTTACCTTCATACAGCTTCTTGAAAAAATCCCGCGAACAGTCTTTTACTTTGTCCGAATCCCATACCATTTCACCGTCAGCATTCCCAATGCTTACTACATCAGTGCTAGCATTGCCTTCCCTAGTCTTCTTAACCCACTTTGATTTCCCCCTTGCTTTCATTAACTAGTATATTTGCTTCTCTCTTTTTATCTCTTTGATCATTTATCACCCTAATCCTTTCCCTATCGCTAAACCTCTAATATTAGCCATTCCCGAGCACGCTTCTTTTTTTTGTTGCCTGCCTCGTGTAATTCATCTTTCCACAAGCACCACCGGACTTTATTTCTACTATCGCAGTACCACACATTTCCGATGCACTCTTGAAGATTCCATTCCGCAGTACTATCCATGCATCCTATATATTTTTCTTGCCTAATTCTGTCTTCCAATCTGCTTCGTGATGCCTTGAATATTGATTCAGCTTTTCACGTTATACTGTTCGCACTTCCATTTTTTGCAAATTCTCTATTCTGACTGGCGTCTGATTCAATTTTTTAAATAATTTTTCTTCTCCTTCATCCTTGACGTAGGTTCATTTTTGGATCTATAAAATAGTGATCCAAACCGTATTCAGAAGAACAAAGTCGATCCTACTATGGCTTTTGCCACTGCAACATGTATACATATGTATCATTCTGTGCCCAAACCAGGTGTTTGTAATAAGCAAACCCTTTTCTAAGCACAAGCTCATGAAATCCTCCTTCATCACCATCCATTTTTGGGTCCCTGAAATGGCCGGATACTCTTGTCAGTACCTTCGCATTGCACAGCAACCCAACTGTGTATGTCTCCATGTGATATTCTTCTTTCGCCCGAATCAGATGTTGCTTTTATATCATTCAACGTGTCCCAGAAGGTGTCCTTTGCCTCTTTACTTTCATCATCAACAGGATCATCGCATGCTACAATAAACAGTCTTTTGATTCCTACTTTCCTCCTAACCCATAATAATCTAGGAGATACACATTCGTCCCTTTTTACATGCGCTTTTGCCCTCTCATCCATAATGAGTTCGATTCTTTGGCAAGGGTGTGATTCCTTGTCCACTCCTGACCGGAGTTCGAGGTCATTCTCCACCTTAGTTATCTCGCATCCCTTCTTCATGTCCGAACAAAAAGCTGAGTCATTATATTATATAGTGGTGTATGAATCGATAACGTCAGTTACCACCAAACGTCAGTCAATCTTTTCTTTAAAACGTGTATTCAGAAGAGCGATATGGACATGTGTTTACGATCAAGTCCTCGTCTCTACTGACACCATTAAAGGGCATTGTTGACAATGTTATTAAAGACCACTCGCCATTTTAGGAGAGGGGGGAGGGGACTGTTAGAAATCCCTACATAACTGCGAATACATAACCCATATATGAACCAGTTGAATTGCGTACAAAATAATTTAGCTTCATCCAAGAAAAGCATGAATTTACAAGGAAAACTTTCAAGTGTCACCGCAAAAATACGAGTTACCGTTAAAAAACAATTTATCTACTGGATTAAATTTAAGGGCATTTTCCAAGGACAAATATAAGGTACTCGTCCTTATATAATAATTTTCCACTGAGATAGTTGATAGTATTTTTCACTTGAATTCGCTCTAAGGATAGTATCTACAATCAACATCTATAGCCAACAGATATAAATGATACCCTCTTTGCTCGTGCCTCGAATTATTTCTTCTAAGATTTGAAACAATAGCTGAATAACAAGAAATACTGCACAATAAATCAATGAAAATGACGAACAATGTTTATCTTTTTGGAATCTTATTAGAGATATGTTTTTCTAACTCACCACTTATTGTCGCCACGATTTGTAAGATGCAGGAACCTCTTTCCTTCTCATAAGTATTCAAGCACGTTTGTTATCGATATTTAATTACTCAATTGTCTTCAACTATCGATTCTGATTATAATATTAAATTCCAAGGAGACTTATCATACGTGGTGAGAAATCGAGTAGATGAATAATGCTTTGTGAAGGTGTAAACAATATTCAATTCCAACAACAATGTTTGCTTCATCATGTAGGGAGCTATGAACAGGTAACGATTCCATTATGATATCATTCTTTTCCAATTGAATGTTCCCTCATTTGGGAATGTTTGATTCAATGTTCTAAACAATTGTCTGTTTGCGTGTATGCGTATTTATAGAATATATTTTCCGTAAGACCTTTCCTAAAAAAACTTTCCAAAAAGAAATTTGGGAAGGTGAGAGAAATTTCGTAATGCTGTAATCCAGAAAAAACCCAGATGAGTCGCGAACACTTTGTTAAGAATCAGCTTAATAGGTATGTGGGAAGATATTGATTTTTTCATGAATCATAAAAAGGAGCCAACATCAAATGAATAATATTTTAACTATTTTCCTTAAAGAACTGGATTTGGGAGCTCCATCCCTTTACTATCATTTTCCCCCCTACATCTTATTTTTAATAATGATCTATCGTTGAGTTGATAACTTTTATAAAAACCGGGCAGATGAGAGACTTGATATGCCTGTGTCAATTGTAGCAAGAGAATAAAGATGAAAGTTGTATTCTTTCTAACAAAGTATGCGAATAATTTTCAGCCTCAAAAATCAACGACATTATATTCAATCCAGTTCACGAAGAAAAATAGTTCAAATATTATTCATTCAATGTTGTCTCCTTTTTCTGATTTATGAAAATATCAATATCTTCCGACATACCTTTGAAGATAATTTCTAACTAAGTGTACGCGACGGATCTGGGTCTTTTTTGGATTACAGTATTACGAAATTTTTCTCACCTTTCCGAATTTCATTTTGGAAAGTTTTTTTTGGGGATCTGAATATTTTTTGGAACACCTACAAAACTTCATGCCTGCACAATGAATGAATAACCGTGGCCAGCAGTGTCACTGGTAATTTTATAACATCAATTTGTAGATTATAATTCTAAAGAAATGGCTGTAATATGACATGTGTTATGCATTTCTACATTCTCATCAGAGGAAGTATTAGATTTGTGTAAAACTTGAACCTCCCCGTCTCCATGGTTTTTATCATATCTCCACGTTTTGAGACCCCCTGGAACCGAAGAACAGATTTTTACGAATGTGTATGTATGTATGTATGTATGTATGTAT
>WSXT02214666.1:0-17416 GCA_011762715.2 Neuroterus valhalla | reverse complement strand
AATATTTACCTGGAGCATGAAAAGAATCCTTCTCCTGCGGGATGCTTTCGCATGTCGATTGAGACTAAATTTCGGAGGAAACTCTCGGACACATATCGAACAGGAAAATAAACTAGATTTTGATTCCTGAAAATCATGTTGCTCTTCTTAATGCCAAGTTGATGTCCACTGCTTAGAAAATTTCAAACCACAAATTTCACAAACTCGATCCATGTTTGCAACTAGGCATCATACATTGGAATGAAGTAAAGAAAATAATTACCAGGAGCTGAAACCCTGCATTTCTGGATACTCACTTATAAACTAACACCCTCTGTCGACCTGGATTATGAAAAGCGTACTCAAAACACAATTTAACATGGCGCCGTTGCGTCGCCAGACACTCACCTGGAATCTCCGGTAAAATCCTTCTATTACAAGAATCCAGAATTCAGTTCTACTTTGGAAAATACATTTCTTGAGAAAGCTTTAATTTTTTTAAATACTGAACAAAAAAAAAGAATATTTTCTATTTCGTCATTTCAATGTAATAGTATATCAGCTTTTAGAATGTTCATGCATTGTAAGAAATAATTTTTAAAATAATATGCATGCAAACATTTCATCTGAAAGTATACTAAATAAAAAATTGTTGCGTGTAATAATTTTTAGGAGTCACGCAACGACCCTAAACAAATAAAATTCTCTCAATTGAATGATAAAGATTTGATTTATTAGTATGTTTGATGTGAAATTATCCATTTAACTGCTTTTAGTTGTCTAAATAAAGTTTTCGCTTAAAAGATATGAGTAATTCTTGATTGTACCGTGAGCACGCTGAAGATTTGAAGCGGCGCGCGCTATTGCAGCAGACAGCACAGTAGAAAATGTGCGAGTAGTGGGGGGGTGGGATTGTGAAAGAGGTTTTGTGTACAAATCCAGTCGTCCCAACTGGCTACGGCCGACAAAGTGCACCTCGATGGAAGACGCGCAAGCGCATTCGTTACTTTTTCCACCTACTGCGCACTGTCCCGACGACTGTTCTGCGCGGAACCTTGAACCTGTTATTACTGTTCGCTTAGCCACGGATCTCTGCAGACGCTGCGCTGATTTGAATATTGGAGATGAAAATGTTTCTTATCTATAAAGTATTGATTGATGATCATTCATGATCATTCCGCCGATGCAGAAAGTATATAAAATCTAAGTGCGTAAGCGCTAATACTATTCCTTCATTGCTTCAAGGTATGAGCCACTTTGCGTGTAATTCAGGTGAATAGAACAGTATATTTCCGCAATTTTTGTTGCAGAAAAAACTGTATAATACAGTCTTCCTTTGGCCTTTTTTTTAATGTAACGATAATAATTTGGAAGTGATTTACATATATTCAAATGTAATTGCAGGTTGTCTGTATCGACATATCCAGAATAAGCGAACGTTTCTATTCGAGCATTTATGATTGTGTGAAGAAAACTGATCTGGTCTGAAAGAAAGGTAAGTAAGTACAAGGGAGAAGAAGGCTCGCCGATCCAACGTAGGAGGCCCATGATTCTGAAGAAGGGCAGGACTCAACCTCTTCTTTGATTTACCGACCTGTGCATCGCATGTGCAGCCGCTAATTGTCTTTTAATTATTGGATACATTAAACATGTAGACGAAAGTGTCTGCCATCAATTTATATTCATTATACCTGTAATAATAATACCTAAACATTTTATCTCAGATATTTCAATATTCATTCATGTTATATCATTAGGATTTTAACCTTCTGAACTCGCAGTGTTTATCTCCATTCCCAAGGAGAATCAACCGTGGCTGGGTACTCCAACTCAAGAAACTAAATTCAAAATATATCATGGAAGTATATGAGATACGTTTTCTTTAAAAATTTTAGACCCTCTGGCGGTATAAATGAAGAGAAATCTAGTTTTGAAAGTGATCACTTCAGCCAACGTCTAATGGGAAACACTTTGCATTATCTCACAATTCTGATTTTTTACGACGCCAAAATTTACCTCCCGAGAACTCAACATTTAACACATTATGCATTAAACTGTCCTCTTTCATTAGGTAAGATTTTTTGTTTGTAGGTCAAATAATAAACTTTCTAAAATTTTTAATAATAGTATCACCAAAGAAATTATAAAGAGCTCGTTGTCGTAAATTATTTAAAAAATTTTTTTATTCTTCTAGGACACATGTTACTACTACTGACAAATTTAGAATAATTATTCTATGTCTTATGATAAGTGTATGGTAGCGTGATTGTTGACTGACATAAAGTTCATAAATCATAGTCAGTTTGATGTCTTTCCGAATTGGACAGTTTATGGACCTTGGAAAAACTGATGATTCTGCAAACCAAGTCTGATGACGAAAAAAACCTCTTTTGTGTGCGCGACAAGAAAGTACGCTTCCTTTAATCCAGCTCCTTTTCGATTTCATTCCGCTTTCCTTTATATCTTAATCAAAGGTTCACCTACTTACGACATTGTTCCCCCAGAGCGAAACTAGGCGTTCGAGCGCCGCGTGAAAGATTGAGTAACGAGGCAAAGCCGAGGTGCTTAATTTTATACAAGGCGAAAAAGATCGTTTTTGCTTGAGGCTTACGAACTATTTGGTCCGACAGCAGAGCGAGCGCGTGTTCTTGCATTTTACGAGTCTCAAAGAAAATAAGTTTATACTAGACGGTGCACTGGAAAGGGTAGCTAGTCTCACCAGAACTCTGTAAGCGTAGACCAAATATTTTCCCTTTGAACATTTATGATAATATTCATTGAAATATCTAACATTCATTTTTTGAAATTTATTCTAATTATTTATTTATAACGTTTCCCACCCTTGCCTTCATGCGGAGAAATGAGGATTTCAATAGGATACGGACCAAAATTTAAAATTTTACAGCATGCGAAAAATAGATGTGATAAAACTTGAAACATTATTTCTAAAAAAATTATGAAAGTATGTATGGCTCAGAAGCTTGGAGCTGAACATGAAAAAAGAAGAAACCGAAGTAGAACAGAGATTTTGAAAACAGGGAAATAGAAGGCATGAATTTTTAATCTTTCTCTTCTCAGAAATACTGAATTTCAACGTCATTTCTGGAAGACGAACGATTAAAAATGTTCGTCTGATTCAATTTTCTGAAATCCCGAGTAAAAAAGTTGAATTTTCATAAAAATTATAGAATGACAACCAAAAAAATGATTCGTTGAACAAAAAGTTAATTTCGAGCAAGAAAAAAAACGAATCAAACTAAGGAAGGAGTAATCAAACCTTCAATTGGAATAAAATCCTGCAAACAAAAAAACTAATTTTCAACAAAACAGTCAAATTATCAATCAAAAACAAAACAAACCTCTTTAAACGAACAAATATATTTTTGTGAAAGAAGTTCAATCAACGAGGTAGTTGAATTTCGTACCAAAATGGAGTTCATAGTCGAGGAGAAACAAATCATGAACAAGAATACCAAATTCTACAGAGCTGTTGGATTTTCAATAGAGAATAATGCCGTTTAAACAGGATTGTTAAATTTTCAACCGAATAAGATTCAATTCTAAACAAAGATTGAAGAATTGAATTCTCAGTTGAAAATATTATTTCTAACGAAAAAAACCTAGTTGTAACATAATACGTTAGATTTTCAACTATAGAAACTAATTCTTAAGCATTGAGAGACAAACTTTGAACAAAAGTCTTTAAGAAAATGATTAATTTTCAACGAAAAAATTGATTCTCTGCCCAATTAGTTAAATTTTCAAATGAGGAACATTTTCCGGTCAAGAAGAAAAAAATCTTATCCAAATTGTTGAATGGCGAAATACAAAAGGTGAATTTCCTACTGAAGAGTTGAATTTTTATTATTAAAATGGAATTTTCAACTAAAAAGGATCTATGTTCATGGAAACTTTTGAATTTTCTGCTGAAAACTATCCTCATCCGAACGAACATGAAATAATCGAATTTTCAGTCCGAAAAATTTCTTTGAAGCAAAAAAAACGAATAATAATCAAATCGTTGAATTTTTACTCAAAAATATTATTTATCAATTGGGAATATAATTTTTAACAATTTATTTATCAACAAAACAAGTAATGATTCACATCCTTATCAAAAAAGTGTTCATTTTCGAATCGAAAAAAGGTTACTTGCAACGGCAAAAGATGGATTCGAGCAAGAATTTGTCGCACAAGGAAAATTGATTTCAAACAAAAAAAAATTTTATTCTCCATCAAATTAGTTGAGTTTTCAACCATGGGAGCTTTTCAGTCAGGAAGAAGAAAATTCATTCAAAACCGTTGAGTTTCAAAGTTCAAAGGATCAATTTTCTACAAGACAGTTAAATTTTCAATTATCGAATTGAATTTCCAACCCAAAAGCACGACCGTGCACAACAACATCGAATTAATTCTTAAATAAAAAATCCTCAATTGACATACTAAGAAAGAATTAAATTTTCCTCTTCAAAAACTAATTTTCAACGAAAAAAAAAGAACACCTATCACTGAAATAGTCAAATTTTCAATTGAGAAGATGAATCTTCAACCAGATAAATTGATTTTCACCAAAAAATTCAATTCTCTATAAAATTAGTTGAGTTTTTAGCCATGAAAGCTTTTTAGTAAGTAAAAAGAAAATTCATTCCGGATCGTTGAGCTTTAGAGCCCAAAGGATAAATTTCTACAAGACAGTTAAATTTCCAAATATCGAATTTAATTTTAAACCCAAAAGAACGACCGTGTGCAACAACATCGAATTCTTAAATAAAAAAATCCTCGATTATCATAACAAACAAATAATTTGATTTTCCTCTTTAAAAACTAATTTTCAACGAAAAAAAAGAACAACTATAACTGAAATAGTCAAATTTTCAATTGAGAAGATGAATCTTCAACCAGATAAATTGATTTTCAACACAAAAAATCTAATTCTCTATAAAATGAGTTGAGTTTTTAACCATGGAAGCTTTTTAGTCAGGAAGAAGAAAATTCATTCCAAAGCGTTGCGTTTTAAAGCCTAAAGGATCAATTTCTACAAGAGAGTTGAATATCCAATTATTGAAATGAATTTTCAACCAAACAGAACGACCCTATTACAATAACATCGAATTCTCAAATAAAAGTTCCTCATTCGACACAACTTGAACGAATCTTCAATCAGATAAATTAATTTTCAACTATACAATTTGAAAATCAACCAGATAGTTGAATTCTCCACTAAATAAGAACGATTCTCAACAAGACATGTGATGATTTATATTTCAACCAAAAAAGTGTTCAAATTAAAATCAGAAGAAGATGAAATCGTGAAAAAAGACGGATTTTTCAAACAAAATTTAAATCCTAAAATGAGAAATGAATTTTCAACCAATTGTTTGGGTTCTTTCCAAAATTGTTAAATGTTTGAACCCAGGATAACGAATGATTTACAAAAAATCGAATTTGGACAAAGGAAGACATATCCTCAAATCAAAAATATCAAAACAGACCTCTCAACCAAAAGTAGCTCGTTCAAGAGTAGTTGGATTTTTTTATTAGACTCTTTTAAATTAGTTCGTTTTTGAGTCAAAAACGAGAAAAGAGTTGAAAAATTAAGATAGAGGAAAGACTGTAGACACTGATAATAAAAGAGATTTTTTTATCATTCATATATTAGAGAATGCTATTATAAATAAACATCAAAGTTTTTTTCGGAGCATTTCCGATATTAGCTTAAAAAACTAGAGATTTCCCGTAGAGAATGAATTAACACGAAATTCAGCTGGCTACACACAAAAAATCTTTACAACAATAGATAATTGAAATTTCTTGCATTTGGCAACAATTTTGATGAAAACCGATGGGCATCACTCATGCAATATTTTTTCCTAATAAAAAACTGGAAAACCTGTCCAGGAAAATCCGGACGGATGCGCAGCCTTTCTATACCGGAATATGATGATTCATTAAATGAAGGTCCCTCTTTTTTTGAAACAATTTTTCCCTTGACTCCGACAAGCGGAAATAAATCGGAAAGTAACTGTAATTCAAAATCCTTGAAAACCAAAAGAACGTTTTCAGCCATCATTTCTTTTTCTCCAATAAGCGCATTGTTGTTACCGTATTTCAAAAAATATTACAGCCTTCTAGACCATCTTATCTGGAAGGTCTAGCATGTCCTGGATCCGGTGCTCATCAGCTCTCCATAAGATAAATGTTTCCAAGCATTAGTTACAAACATTTTGTACCAAGCAAATAAAACTTTATTCAAACTGGCTAAGTAGGGACAAGCTAGAAAAGCTTGACGATTTCCATTATGGTGAAAAGATATATAATTGTCGAAAGGATCAGGAAGTAGGACATCTATGTGTAGCTGATCCTTGATTTTAGCAGACATCTGATGTGAACGTCGGACATTTCGTTTATTTTCTGCGCCAAAGAGGTCGTACGTGTCGTTTCACCGCGGGTATATTCCCATGGGGTCACGGCAAAAGAAGAGGAAGATTTCTGGATTACGATCCGGGCCTTTGATAGAAACTTATAAGGCAAGAAAATGGATGGTACATTCGGCATTAAGGAAGTACGTGAGTCTAGAGCAAGCAGTTCTTATGGGTGCGTTTCCTACAAAATGCGTCTCCCCTGCGTCATCCTCGTTTCGCGTTTCTCCTGTCGTAGATCGCGACCACCGTCGTGGATTCTCTAAGGATCGAGATTCGTATATGATTCCACAAGATTGTGAACTTTTACCTCGTCCGTTCCGGAACGGCAGTGCTCGGGATGTACTCCTTCAAACGGACTCTTCCCTCTTCTACTACAATCTTCTCCTTTATTTTTGATGTACCCCTTGAAGGTTCATAAAACCTCCAATCCTTCATATCTTTTTCTTTGGTACTAAAGCATCAAATTTTCGATTTTCTCTTTCCCACACTCTCTTTATCTCTTTATTTCACTCACCCAGCTTTTTATACCTCTTCCATCTATTCTTCTCTTATTTACTCTCACCTGAAATGTCGTTTACATTCTCTTTACATCCTTCCCTCATCTCTTAACCTCTCATAGAATCATCCCGTACAGTGTCTGATACTCCTCCACTTACTCGCACCCCAACACATAACTGTCTCTACTCAATTTCCTAATCTCTATCCAGCTTTTCTTGTTCATATCCTTTTCCCCTATCTTCTTTTCGGACACTTGATCAATTCTTCTCTTTTTGTTCCCTTATAATATTGACTGTATCCTAATTTCTTCCCCTTTAGTCCTCATTTTTTTTACTTCTTCCTAACAACTACCTGAATTAATCTCTCTATTCTAACATTTTAATCTCTTTAATGATTCTTCTCCTTCTTTCCTTCCTTTACTTACAATTGTCCGTTCCTCTTCCATGATAGCGCTTCCTCTCCTTTTCCAAATTTCTCATCACCCTCCCCTTTTTTCCTCTCACACATCGCAATAAACTCTATTTTCTTATGTATTTTTCCAGACTTCTGTTCCCTTTTCTATTTCCTTTTTCTAAAAAATTCTTCCCTTCCTTTCTCCCATCGCTTTAATTTTGCCCTCCTCTTTTCTCTTTCTTCCAACTCTTTTTACCTCCGTTCCTTCAAATCTTTTTCGTTCTTACTCGAGCATCCAAATTTTTTGTTCTCTCTTTCCCACACTTACTTTTTCTCTTTGTTTTACACATCGAGCTTTTTATACCTCTTCCATCCATTTTTCTCCTATTCACTTTCTCCTAAAATCTCGTTAAGAGTGTCTTTTCATCCTTACCTCTCTTCATAACCTCATACAATTATACCGTACAGTGCCTGCTATTCCTCCAACTATTCGCACTCGAATACATAACTGCCTTTAATCAACTCCCTTGTCTCTATCTAGCTATTATTGTTCGTCTCTTCTTCCCCCATCTTCTTTCCGGGTACTTCATCAATTCTTCTCTTTCCGTTACCTTATACCATTCATTTCACCTTAATTTCTCTATTCCACCCATATGTCTACTTGCGCCTCATTATCTCCTTTTTTTTATAAATTCCTTATGATCTACATCGCTTTCTGCTACTATACCACGATCTCTGATCCTATCGCCGTATCTATTTCTTCCTCGTAACTTCCTCTCCTTCGTACTTTTTCGTTTCCTTTGGCCCTAATTTTTTTCACCTCTTCCTAACGACTACCTGAAATAATCTCCTTATTCTAACATTCCAATCTCTTCAATGTTTCTTCTCCTTGTTTCCTTCCTCTACTTACAATAATTGTCTTTTCTTCTACCATGCTAGCCCTTTCTGACTCTTCTCCAACTTTCTCATCACCCTCCCCTTTTTTCATCTCACTTACTGCAATAAGCTCTATTATCTCCCGTATTCTTCCAGGCTCCTATTTCCTTATCTATTTCCCTTTTCTTCCTCTTCTGACTTCTTTCTCGACAGTATCCCCTAGAATTCCTCTCACTTCTCCCATAGCCATTTTTATCTCTTGGTTTGCATTTCCATTTACCCTTTTCACTGTATTCATCTTTTTCCTGAATTTTACAATTCCCTCTGCTGACCTTTTAACTCTCTTTTCTTTCTGATTTTCTTATGCTATTTTTGTTAGTCATGCTCTCTGCCCCCCTCTGCCCCCCGTCTGCCCCCCTCTCTCTCTCTCTCTCTCTCTCTCTCTCTCTCTCTCATTCTTTCTCTACTGTCATTATTCATGGCAGATGGTTCAAATCTACGTCCTCTCCTATTTCAAGTCTTCTTATGTTCTTCCTTACCTCATCGTCTACAATAAGATAGTCTATTAATATTCCCCTCTTTCCTCGTGCAAGAGTTTACTCTCCTCCCTAACTGCCCGCAATATTCCCATTCATGATAAACCATTCCATCACTTCCAATCTACTCAGTGATTCCCCTGACACCCTATTAATTACTTAATCCTTATAATTCTTTCTCTTGCATTGAATTATTCCCTCATGATTATGTTTACGACTTTTTCTTTCCTTCCCTCAACTCCTCCAACTCCTTTGTTTTTCTCTCCATATTTCTATTGACACATACCTTCAATACCTTCACCTCTCCCCTCCTATCATTACCTCTCACGCCATAAATCCTCCTTTGTGTTCACTATTCCCCCCATTGCTCTGCCCTTGCTAGATGCCCTCTTTGCTTTCTAAACCTTTTACTCCAACTACATTACAGTAACATATATGCCATTCTTTCCCTATTTATTCATTTATTACCTTTTCTTTCCCTCCTTTTATTACTGTTTCCTACTCCTGCATCCGGCCTTCCATATTTTACTACGTATCCCCCTTCTTTCGCTTCAGTCCCACCATATACCATCTCCTTGTGATCTTCCATACTTAACCCATGTTTTCTTCTGCTTGTACCTTTTCTGACACTTCCCTAATTTTTAATTGTGTGTGTCTCCGTTTCCATATCAAATCATCCTCTATCCTCTCCGCACTTCCATATAACAGACCCTTCTTTGACATTGCACCCCCCCCCCCTCTCTTATGTTCTCTTTTCTTTCATTTAACGAGCATTCATTTCGTTCCCTCTTTCCTTCTCCTCCATATACTTCTTACTTCCTTAACATCTACCTTAGCCTTTATCGTATTAAGCACGTCTGCCACACACTTATTCCATTCCCTTACCTCTAATCTTATGTCCTACATCCCTATATTTCTTCTTCTTTCCATTTTTCGAAGTCTTTCATAAACTTTTTTGTCATTCTCGAATGATCTCTAATTTTTTCCTGAGTTTTTCCCATTTCTCCATATTCTTTCTAAGTTCAGCCACTTTCCACCTAATCTTTGGTCACATTCCTTATATACTCTTATCCTGCCTTTCTCGTTCCTTTCCATCACCTCTGTAATAATTTTACGATTTCCTTCTTCGAATTTGCCCCTTCTATCGTACTCCCGTTACCTAGTGATAGGATTCGGAATTCCCTGCCTTCCATAACCACCCACCTGATTCGACCGCACTTCCTCTATCTTCGTAACCCATATTTATTGCACGTTGTCGTCTAACCCGTCTAGGGCTACGGTACGCCCACTTGGTCTTACCTTATCAATGCCTTATTTTGTCTCTCACACAAATCTGCCTCAATCCTGACAAATATCATCATCTCAACTCTTTTCTTATTTGCACTATCCAACCACTCGCTCAACAACCTCCTTAACTCTCTGTTCCTTTCGACTCACATCAATTATTACTACAATTCTACAAAAATTTTGCACTACTCATTGACCGCAAGCTCACACTTTCTTGCCGGAACAGAAAGTCCTACTGTAATCAAAGAATGAATATGTTTATATAGTGTCCACTATACAAACATTCAGTTCTAACTGTTTGCTAACTAATTGACTAATGACTTATTGTAGTGACTAATTGATGTAATGAATGAACTCCAATTTTACTGAGCTGTGTACAATCTTATGTGTCTCGTAGCTTTTACTAGACCAAACGTCTAGTAACTTCACCATACGACTGAAACAACAGCAACATGTGGGATCGCGAGTACCACTATACATCCGGTAACATTTACTAGACTACTTATGATATTTTCTAAAACTGGAGCTCTGAGCCTTGCTCGACGTCTGCTTACTATAACCAGACAACTTGTTACCTACTTGAAACATGGAATTGTTGGTCGTACTAGGAGTCTGGTAACTTATAACATATGTCTTGTTATGTTTACTTTTCAGAGTTTACCCACTCTGTCTAGCAAGATTAATTAAAAAGCTTGTTGGTTCATATTTTACTAGACTGTCTAGTAAAGGTTACTAGGATCTGCGTTATCCCAACCAAACTTTCCTCTCCGTGTATCGGCACTGAATGCAGCTTGACTTCAATGGTGTAATGTGATGCTGAAGATTCTGTAGGCTGTGTTCAAGTGTTGTCACCGTAGTATTGAAAATAGAGTCCCTAGAACGCTTTGATCTACTTTCAGCTCAAATTTTAAGACCTTGAAATATAGTCATAGAGAGAAGCATCTAGGATTGTGAATGTATTCAATTCGAATGAATATTAGGAATGAGAAGGATTACCTGTTGATGTGAGATGATGTAGGAGCTGTATGCAGTAAACGTACTAGTTTCACTAAACATGTCATGTTATCTTTCAACCTCGGCTTTACTGAGAGAGTCAGAAAAACAAGCTTGGCTAATAGAATAGCATTCTAGAGTATCGAATTAAATACCTGTATAGGACTTTGTGATTTACTTGCGGTGTAAATCACAAGGTGCCTAGGCATCATTTGAGCTTCTTTTTTTACTATTATATCTGCTTTCCTCCCAGAAGTGCGTTCTTCATTCCTTCATTTTTTATATTCGATCTTCTTCCTCCTGTTTTCTATCTCCCATCTCAAATATTCTTCCTTTCTACCTTTATATCTCTAACACTTAACCCTTCTCATTTCTCATTTCTTCTTTCGAACCCTCATTCTTATTGTGGAGCCATCTCTAGTCGCTAGGACGGCATCAGCTGGCTGACAAGGCGTATAATTAATCCCTAATGACGCTAGCATAAATCCATCTCGGTAGGCCGTTCGCTCGTACGCCGCGCACACGAGACTCAGCTTTACTAGCGAAATCAGTGCCAGCTTTGTCGCTGTCGTCCATTTTCCGCGTTATTTATGCGCCCGTCAGCTCCTCGAACCGCCAAGGAAAGGCGGTTTCAGCATCCTGATAGTCGCATAGTAGAGACACCTGACTGCAAGGTAGATTCGATGGGACTTTCTTCATCCGGCGTGGCGTTGAAATGGAAAATGATTCCTGCCGTCGTCGTGTGATAGAATTACCGTGTGACAGCAAGCACAGGATGGTTAATTGAAATTTCCCAACTTTGAATCTGAATGGAGAGGCGCTTGTCGGATAACGGTCTTTAGATTATTTCATTTCTATGGACATTTTTCTTAAGAATGTCACATTAACATACTTCAAAGTGACCTTTAAGTATGACGTAGGTCACGAGGTTGATGTGATAGTTGAATGTATGATGATAGGAAAAATGCAATGGTTCTTAATACTCATCATAAGAGACAGAGCATAACAAATAAATCAAGTCCTTCGTACGGGTGTAACACGTGTTTGTGAAAGACAGAGATATTCAATCTAAATATGAGGTGTGGAACGTTCGCAAAATGTGATGCAAAGACACAAATTCTTCATGACTACTAATTAGTCTTTGATTGTAAGTAAATCAGCTGGCTTTATTTCAAGAATAATTTTTGACTTACATGCAGTGATATTTAACTGACGATGTGAGAAAGGCTAGCTTATGCTTTGAATTCTATGGATATTGTTCCTAATCCTTTGGAATCTATATGAAATCCTTCCAAATCTTTCAAATCCAATTTGAATTTTCTGGAAACCTTCAAGATTCGGGAAAATACATAAGCGTCTCTTGAAATTCCTTGAGCTTCTCTGAAATCCAGTAATTTTGTTGTTGCTGAATATTTTGAATTATTTCTGATTGCCAGGAAATCATTTGGAAATGGATATCATACCCACTCTCTTTGAATCTTATAAATGGTTCTTAAAAGCTTTTAACATCCGTAGACATCCTTTAAATAGATGAACGTTGATTTGATGCTTTCAAGGTTTGTTGAAACATTTCGTGACATCACGAGATCCTTCGAAATGTTTAAAATCCCTATGGAATTCATAAAAATCTTCTAACTTCGTGGGGATTTTCTGAATCTCCTAAAATAACATAATGAAACTTGATTCCTTTAAATTTTTGGGAAGTCATTAGGTTTCCATGAAACGCTTCAAAATTCTTTGTAACATTCCCAAATCCTTTGATGTTTCTTAAATTCTCTCGGAATCTTGCAATATCCCCACGAACTCGTGGTTATGTTTTGAAATCTTTTGAAATCTGAAAAACTATATCAAAACCCTTCAAATCGACGAAGTCCAATTAAAATCCCCTGGCATCCTTCATAATTTGTGGAAATACTTGGTATCTCTTAAAAGCGTTCAAAATCCTTCCAAGTCCCGTGACTTGTTTCATAATATTTTAAAAATCTCTCCGAACCCCTTTATTATTCTTATGATTATTATTATTCCATTATGCCAAGTCCCTTTAGGGTTAAGCGTAACTCGTTACACACATCAGAAGTGATTCCAGCCTGTTTCTATTTTAAAACGACACACTCGTCCTGTGCAACATCGCTCTGGCACAAGTCACTGACTGATCTCTCTGACAAACACCCCACGTGGGGAGAGAGAGCTTTGCTTCTATAAGATTCATGAAACTTTTCATATGTTCTCTTGAATTTATATTGTCCTATCTAATTTTCTACCTTAGGGTCTTATTTGCAAATTCCATCCATTCCTTTCTTGGTCTGCCTCTGGGTACGCTATCATTCACCGTACCTGGATACACTTACTCTGTTAATCGTTTTTTATCCATCCTCTCAACGTGACCAAACCATATCAGGAGATTTCTTACACACTTGTCGAAAAATATTTATTCTTCATCACATTCTTTGAGAATCCATTTATTACTTACTTCGTCCATTATCGTTTTACCGCACATATTACGCAGGAATTGCATGAAGATCACGTTGACTTTCTGTTTTGGCATCTTCACTTTTAAACGCAATAATTTTGGTTTTATTCGCGTTAATCTAAAGACCTGGGCTCTTCATGCTGGTATCCAGTCTGCTCAACATCCTCTGCAATTCATCGCTTGATTCTGCCGGAACGAACTCGTAATCTGCGAACGCAAGGTCACGAATTTTCACTATCTCAAGATCAACACCTTCTTCGTCAAAGAGACCATTCGATATTTGATACACGCCCTGCCGTGTATCAAACCTATCGCTCAGTTGGCCATCTATTCGCACTCTCACTTTGATACCATTATATGTTGCTTGTATATCTTTCAGAAGCCACCCAGACACTTCATATTCTTTTGAGACCTCTCAAAGTTTAGCTCTATCTACCATTTCGGAAGCTTCTCCCAGATCAACAAATGCACAGAAAACTTTCTTGGTTTCTTTGAGGCTTTTTTCTGTGATCTGTCTGAAGCTAAGTATCTGACCCGCACATGATCTCCTAGCATCAGTTCCCATTAAACTTCCCAGATTCCTTCCTTTGTTACTCCCATGACCGTGTTATAAGTACTTTGGTTTTTGGGCTTTATGATTATTACAGTCACCTTCACCACCATCCCCATTGTAGATTGAGACAATGGTCGCCTTTCTAGAATCATTCAGCACTTCGCTGTTCATAGCACACATCTTTGTGAATTCATACAGCTACACGAACAAATATCCATCACCAAACTCAAGCATTACAGAGGTAATACGATTCACACCAGCAGTCCTAACATTCTTTAGTTTTTTAGTTGCTAAACTGATGTCATCGGTACCGATTCTGCTTCCGCCCTCTAATTTGGAACTGTCTAACGTATCCTTGGTTATGCTCCGTAGCTTCATATCCATGCAGCTTCTTGAAAAAATCCCTCATACAGTCCTTGACTTCTTCCAAATCACATACCCACCATTTCATCATCAGCATTCCTAATTCCAACTACTTCAGTGCCAGTATCCCCTTTCCTAGTATTCTCAACCCGTTTCCAAAATAGTTCCTTATTTCCTTCTAAGTCATTTTGCATCTTTTTATCTTCTTCTGTTTTGATTTTATCCTTGCTTTCTCTTACTAGTATATTTGCTTTTCTCTTCTTATCCCTATGATCATTACCTCCTCTAGTCTTTTCCTTATCCATAAGACCTCTACTTTTCAACATTCTAGTGTACAGTTCTTTTTTGTCGTTGACTGCCGCGCGTATTTCGTCATTCTACCACGCATTACCAGACTATCTTTTTGCAGTCGCAGTACTACACACTCCCGAAGATTCCATGCCGCAGTATTACCTATGCACCCTCTACATTTTTTTCCGCCACTTCGGTCTTTCAATCTTCTTTGTGATTCCCTCAGTATTCATCCAGCTTTCTACGATATACTATTTGTACTTCTGGTTTTTGTAGATTCATTATTCTGACTCGCGTCTGTTTCGATTTTTCAATGAACTTTGTTCTCATCCATCCTTGAGCCATTTTTGTTTCCGAAACTATTAGATAGTGATCCGATCCGTATTCAGAACCTCTCATAGCCTTTGTATCTCTTACAAGCCTTCTCAGTCTTTCGTCTGCTGCAGCAAAGTCAATCATACTATGGCTTTCGCCTCTGCACCAAGTATACATGTGTATCATTTTGTGCCTGAACTAAGTGTTTGTGATAAGCAAACCCTTTTTTGAACACGAACTGATTAATTTATCCCCATTATCATTCGTTCCTGAGTCTCTGGAATGACCAAGTACTGTTCATGTCTCCAAGTAATATTATTCTTCTGTCTGAATCACATGTTTCTATTATATCATTCAAAGAGTCCTCACGTTTATTATAACCCATAATAATCCAGGAGATACACGCTCATACAGTATTGCATGTTGTTTTGCGCCTCTCATTCATAATTATACCAATTCTTTGGCTACCGTGTGATTCCTTGTCTACTCCTGGTCAGAATTCGAGACCATTATCGCGCATAGTATCCCGCAACTCCTTTCTCTTCAGATTATTTTCACCTCTGGCATTCCACACACCCACTCACCATCCTTTACCAGATACTTTCCCGGGAGCACGTGGTCCGTTGAAAAAAGTAGCAGTCCTGTCGTCCGAAGCTATATTATAATTTCCATTATTCATTGTGTAAATTATCCACCCAAGCAGCTCATTTATTAGGAGGTGGTATATCAACGCATAACGTCAGTCCTACCAAGCATTGGTCTTGTGAAGGAAGGTATAAAAGGAAAAAGGAAGAAACAAATAAAGCCGGAACCAAACAAGTTATTATTTGTTCAATTACACACTGAGGAGGGCACAGTTTCCTGCTGTTTGGTCTTTGAAACGAAAATTGTATTGTATTGAAAATTGTCACTTTAACATGAAAAATATGGGGAACACACATCTCGTCAAATATTGAAGAAAAAAAACGCGTGTTTAGGAGACCGATAGAGACACGTGGTTCTCATCAAGTCTTCTTGTTGTTTGAGACAAAAGAGGTAGAGAATTCAACTTATGTATTGGGAATTATAATTTTTGTGTCAAAAATGCTGCCGCCGAATCGTCTATTTAGGTTACAAATTTATTATCTGATTGGAAATCTAACAAGTTTGTTAGTACTCTGTTTTGTTTGTTTAGAATTTTCTTTTGAACTGATTGTCTAATGATTCTTTTTCAGGTTAAAAATAAATGTTCTTCATTTGAAAATTGTCGATTCAACCGAAAATTCAATAACTTATTTATCCTTTACATTACGAAAATAATTTTCTTATTTGAAAAATTAATATTCTCGGTTGGAATTCATCTATTTTGTTGCAAATCCAATTTTTTTATTTTACTTGATACTCAAGGATGTTGAAGCGTACAAAAATTGTTTATCGTATACATTCCAGGCGGAAATAAATCGGAGAACAGTTGATCCGAAGGAAGCTGTAATATCAGATATTTATTAATGTAATATTGAAAATATGATTATTTTTTATTTATGGAATACTTTCTAGTTATTAAATTATTACATTTTCTGGTAAACAATCATTCTGAATTACCACTAGTCTCACGGTCCTGTGAGAATCTGGTTCGTAAACCTTGACTCTCAAGTGACCGATACAAACCATAATCAGTAATATTTATCGATAAAGTCCGTTAATTATCCAATGTGGTATACCAGCTTGTTGTAAAAGCCCTATCCTTGAGTTTACGATCCAATTACGCATGCGAAAGAGGCGCGTTACTTTAAACTACATTTTACTACATAATTAAAAATTCGATTTACTGTTCCCGTTTCAGTACTTCTCAATTCACTTATTCTGTATAATTTTTGCATTATGAGAAAAAAGGCGTGAACTGGCCCTAGCGGGTTCGACCTGATTCTCATTTTGCGAATAAATCTTTCATTCGTTAATTATTATAGTTTTTTGCATGCAATATTTTACATTTATAAAAGAAAAATTTTTGATCGATTTCCAACATTTTTTTTCTGCTGGCAGTTGAAAGACTTGACAACCAATGCTTCATGCAAGGCTGTGAATTCTCCAAACTGCCAAGTTTCTAAGAGAAGAGTTGAAATTTGGAACAAAGAAGTAACCTTTTGAACAAATAGTAGCATTTTTAACGGGATAACGAAAATTCCGTCAGTTTTTGGAAATTTTCAGTAAAAAATATGAATTTCCAATTAAACAATAGAATTCTGAACAACCTTGCTAAATATCAACGAAACATTTGTATCCACAACCAATAAGTCGGACTATCGAACAAAATGAATATTTTTTCAATAAAATCATTGAATATTGGATGAAATGTCTCATTCTTACATTTTAATAATTTAATATAGCGCGTCCCCAGGTTGCGGATAGAGGAAAGGCCCTTGAGGTTAAACAACCCTGAGGTTAACTGCGAATACAAGAA